>MVGC01000478.1:0-17614 GCA_003589665.1 Aspergillus sclerotialis | reverse complement strand
ACCCCCGAGAATGTAAAAGCTATTAGAGAATAAGAGGCCTCTAGAACGTCTAAAAATATTGGAGCCTTCCTAAAGTTTATAAATTTTTATTACTAATTTATTAGAGACTTTACTAAGATAGCGAGGCTCTTAATAGATTTAACGAGAAAGGACGCCCCGTTTATCTAGACTCTTAAATATAAAGTTTTCTTTGAGAAGTTAAAAAAGATATTCTTTATAGCCCTAAACTTACTAATCTTTAACTTTAATAAAGAGACTATCTTAGAAATTAATTCTAGCGGCTATTTTACTAGAGGGATCCTTATATAATATAATTCTAATAGGGTTCTATACCCCTACGCGTTTATATTAAAGAAGAACCTTTTAACTAAGTATAACTACTCTATCTACAATAAGAAGTTATTAGCAATTGTAAAGTATCTTTAAGAATAGAACTCTAAACTATAGAGCGTACCTAGCTTCTAAATTCTTACTAACTACTAGGCTCTAAAGTATTTCTCTAGCGTATAAAGGCTTACTAAGCGATAAATATAGTAGTCTAAGCTTCTTAGCTAGTTTAATTTTACTATCTACTATCGCTCGAGCTTATAAAATATTCTAGCCGATAGCTTATCGCGCTAGGAATAGAATATACCTTAGGAGGTAGACGAAAGATTTATCTACTAGGACGTCGCGATTTTTAAGAAAAAGAGCCTTAAAGGCCTAATACAAGCGTGCCTAGTTTCGACTTAGAATTAGCTCTAAAGTTAGTCCTAACGGCCTCTAATTAGTATATCTACCTCGGAGAGGGTAGTCCGCTAAAGCTAGTAAGATAAAGCCGGGTAGAGCTAGCGAACCCGATACTACGAGGCTATCTAGCTTAGATAGAGTACTTCTATCTAGGTTCGACCCGAAAGGCCTACTAATTAGGTAGATCTCTAGGCTACTAGTTATATCTAGGACCCCTGTTACGAAACCTGCCTCCTACAGACTATGTGGAGGTGTTTCCTAGCAGGAGGCTCTAAGGCTCGGAGAGATTTAGGGCTTTATATTTCTAAAGATAATATTCGCTGCTTAGGCCTAGTAGGTCCTTGTAAATAAAGACTCTTAATATAATTATATATAAGGTAAATAAAGGCAAGTACTCGATCTAGATAGTTAAGTAGGATAACAATTAAGTAAATAACTAAGTTAATAGAACTATTAATCGTAATATATATTAGGCTTAAGTACTAAATAGTAAAGTAATAAACGAGATTATTAATAAGATTAATCGCGAAAACTAGGCTTCTAATCTCTAGATAATAAGTATCCTTATATATATAATGCCTTCCCTTAATTATACTAATCTCTCTAGTTATAATACTTATAAGTAAATAGAGTAAGTAAAGTAAGCGCTATAAGTATTTATATATCCTTCTATTACGTAATCTATATAATCTCTATTACTTCTATAAGCTTCGTCCCCTCTTTCTTATCTAATAGATTCCTAGACGATCCTGCTAAGCTGTTCTTCCTGCGATATTGGCTAATTCCCTCCTAGTTAGCTTTCCTTTCGTAATGTCTATAACAACCCCGTACTCTAGCAGCTTAAAGCCGCTATACAGGCCTAAGAGCCTCGTTTCCCGCTATATCTAGGTGTAAGAGTCTCGATTTCTAATTATTCCTACTAGAAAGGTCTAGGCCTAGGCCTAGAGCTCTATCACCGCTTCTAGCGATAGGTCCTAAACTATAAGCCCTTACGGACCCAAATTCTTAAAGAAACATATATATTACCACTAGTAGAGTACTTTAGAGAGATAGCTCTATATTATACGCTAGCGATAGAATAGTTTTAGCCTAGCCTAGCTACCGATATACGCCGCTATACCCGGAACTATACAATTTGCTAGAGCTATAACCCTTAGAGAGAGAGGTACTAGGGCCTATTAAAGCCGTCCTTCGTACCGGATCGAATCTAGCGAGATATCTCGGTAGACTTTATCGTAGATCTTTCTAGCTTTATAAGCTATAAAAATATCGTTATCTTTACGAACCGACTTTTAAAGGGGGTTATCCTCAAGCTAATAGCTATAATTACTGCTAAAGCCTTCGCCGAGGTCTTTATTTACTACTTCTACCGTAGGTATAGCCCACCAAGCTTTATCGTTAGCGATAGAGACAAGCAATTTATCTCGGCCCTATAGGCCCGAGTTTACAATCTTCTAGGGATTACTAGGCATCTATTAATAGCTTAGTACCCCGAGACTAATAGCTTTATTGAGAGAGCTATTTAAATAGTAAAGGCTTATCTACGGAAATACGTGAATTACGCGTAGAACGATTAGGCTAGGCTACTTCCGTCCGCTAAGCTAGCCTATAATTGCTACGATTCGGCTACTACGGGGGTTAGCCCGTTCTTCCTAACCCACTGCTATAACACTAGCCTGATTACTATAACCGAAGAACCCCGAGACGCGTAGAGCAAGGGGAGGCAATCGTCTAGACCCTACAATGGGCCGCTAAATAGACCTAATCGGCTATAGCTATAGCTTAGCAGCGCTAGAAGGACTAGGTGAATCGGTACCGGGACCCCACGGTATAATACCGGCCCCGAGATAAATACTACCCCGGAGATAAGGTATAGTTGAATCTAAAAAATATCTCTTACTACGATCCGCGGCTAGAGACTCTTTCTCTAGCTAGACTACGAACGAGCTCTAGAACCTAGCTATTACTAGCGAGGCCGGCGAGCCTAAAGAATACAAGGTCGAAGCTATTCTAGGGGAGCGCGAGCACCGCCGCTAGAAGTAATTTCTCGTTAAATAGACTAGTTGGCAGCGATCTACCTAGGAACCGGCTACTGCGCTAGCCGATACGGTAGCCCTAGACCGTTACGAGGCGTCTAGATTCCGAGCACTAGAAGGAGGAGGGTAATATAAGGAAACAGATTTAGTTTACTTAAGAAACTCGAGTGTATAGTACACTCTCGTAGCTATATTATATCTAAGGTATAATACCTACCCGTAGCGAAACCTCGTCCCTATTATAACCGCCTTCCGGCTTGGTTAAGCCTCCTAGCCACCCTAACCTCTCGGGCTTAGTTAGGCCTCCTAGCTACCTCAACCTCTCGCTTTCTTACCTAGCTACTTATATTCTAATTGCTTAGTATTCTAATTCCTTATATATTTAGTAGCGTTGATTTCTTGTCTTTTCGGGTTTCTTTCCTTTCTTCTTCAGCTTAATCTTCTTGTCAAATTATGTACATACCATAGTCCTTCGAACAACGAGTTATCGTATCGTCATATTAGCTAAAGCCTTAATACTTTAGAGCTAATAAAAAGGGCTAGTTAAGTTATATAATCTATAAAAAGGATTATATATTAGGATTCCTGTATAATAGTTTTCTTCCTTTCCTATAGCTGAGATTTTAGCCAAATCGCTACTTACGGTTCTAATTCATCTAATAATTTGACCTAGCTTGGGCTCATGACACTGTGTCTTGAGTGGGGGGGGGCGCTAACATGCAGGCGACTTCACCACCGGCTTTTAGATAACCTTCCTACCTTACCCTCAGGCTCTAAGGTAGGCATCTAGGCTCACCACCGTGTATAAAATCAATTTAATTATATAAAACTATGTAATACGTATTTTATGGCCATGTCGAAGACCTATAGCCCTCTGGTAAGGTAGTAATAGACTTCAGCATCCATACAACAGTTACAGGCACCCTTCTATAGTTATTAAAATTAGGTTTCATGGTTAATGTATACCTAGATATGTTTCACGATGCCCCAGTATCAACTCCACACAGACAATGACCAGTTGTAGTTTCAAGATACTATCATGCCCTGTAAACATAGCCGAATAGACCGCGACGGGCAAGAAGCTCTTTACTTTGAGTCGCCTAACCTGTCCAGGAGTTCCCTGGCGGCAATCAGGTCACCCTCACTACACCCATACTCTTGCTGGCTTAAAGATAAGCGAGATTTAAGAATGTCCCAGAGTTTCTTCCTAGCAAAGGCATGAAGTCTCTTAAGATGGTCCTTTGAAGGGGTATCTCCAACAGATGCATTAAAGCTGTTATGAAGTGGGCCGTCTGAGCTATTTAGCAACGTTGAAGACACCTGAGAAACAAGGCGTTAGTCAGAATGGCCCAAGACATTTATTTATATTCTTTGACTTCCTTCAATCAATGGATAACTCACCAAAACTAACCCGTAGAACCCTCGCAAGTAATCATCGCAGAGCTCAATACTCCTACAAAACAAGCTAATTGACCTTCCTAAAAGCTTGCGTGCAGTCTCGGCCTCTTGCGAAGAAGCGGTTATGTATAGTACCTCGCCCAATTGAGCAAGAATCTAGAAATATCGCGTTAATATGGGACCACATCAGAAAGATATCAGAACACACATTCCAGGCATTCGGCGCAATCAAAAGCGCTTCCTCGAGGCAAAATATTGCCTGAGAACTCATTCCCTGGGACTGGTATAAATCTGCAAGCTCGCACCACGCCTCTGCATCAGTAGGAATCGCGTCTATAAACTCTATCAAAGCAGCTATTGCATCTGCAATCCTTGACATCGAACGCAAAAGAGCAACTCGGCGTTTCAGGATCGGCTAGGGGGGAAATTAAGTCAGTTGTTCTGGCCTACAGGAAAGCAAAGCAGCACAAACCACATTAACAGGATTCTCTTGTAGTAACTTGTTGTACTTCTGTAAACAGTTTTCCAGACCAGTATCGTCTTCGGCAATTGCTTCCTCATACAAGCCACGTAGTCCGGTAACCCTTTCATTCGAAAGGCCAAAACATTGAGTCAAATGTTCAAAGCATAATAGTGCCGACTTGTCATCTCCAGTTTGAAGGCAGGCAACAAAGAGTTTCTCTACGGTTTCTTGTTCCTCCAAGTGTTCGCAGCCAGGTATAGTTAAGGGCTGAACACTGCTTTTAGAGGTTAGGCGCCGGTCAAGAATCGAAGGAGCTTGCTGCGATAGGTAAAGGGTGGAAACCATATCTGTGCTATGTTTAGCACGGCAGTGGCCAGAAGAAGAACACGCCATCATGGGAAATTTAGGAAGAAAATGGATACCGAGCAGCCGTCTCGAGGGAAGCTGGGGAAGAGGAATCCGGAGTACGGAGTACAGTAAACTTCAAACTTAAGATTAGTCATCCGATAAGGCGTATGGGGTCATAAGAGTGTGCATTTGATAGTAATAATACAATTTGAGGATTCTACCACAAACCATGATTAAATAATTTTATCGTGTCTTCTATAACTTCCAAAACAGCCAAAAATATTCACATTTATATCTAATCTCCTAGGAACCTACAGACGGTTGTTTGAACTATGTTCGTGTATACCTGGGTATCAGCCGATAGTTCTCCAACATACTAACCTTCCATATCAATATAGGTTCGAGAAATCTTTATATGACCTTATTAAAGGTCTTCGAAATCATAAAGGCACAGAAGACGAGTACATTCAAGACTGTCTTCGAGAATGCAGTGTGGAAATCAAATCACGAGACATGGGTGTGTTCCTTTCTCCTACCTATACCCGACTTAGCATTCACACTAAGATTCACCAGAAAAAAAGGCAACTGCTCTTTTAAAACTTATATATCTGGAAATGTTCGGTTATGACATGTCATGGACTTCGTTTCATGTGCTAGAAGTTATGTCATGCACAAAGTACTTCCAGAAAAGAGTTGGTTATCTTGCCGCAGTGCAGAGCTTCAGTCAGGATACAGAAGTATTAATGCTGGCTACGAATCTTCTGAAAAAGGTTATATGTCTTCTATCAGTTCCTATTATTTTTTAACTGGTGTATAGGATATAATATCCACAGGGATTTCATCTATATCCCTTCCATTGACCGCATTACCGCATATTATCACACCGTCGCTTGCGATGTCCCTGTTTACAGAGATATCGTCACGGATTTCCCATTCCCATTCTGTAATTCGCAAGAAGGCAGTCGTGTCCCTCTATAGGCTTGCGTTAGTCTATCCTGAAGCACTTAAGTTGGCGTGGCCTAAAATAAAGGATCGACTTATGGATGATCAAGAAGATAGCAGTGTTACTACAGCAGTGGTTAATGTTGTTTGTGAACTTGGGTGGAGGCGCCCACACGACTTGCTGCCGCTTGCGCCGAGGCTTTTCGATTTGCTTGTGGATGGAGGGAATAACTGGATGGCTATAAAGATTATAAAACTTGTTAGTCTCCTGCGTTGCGGCCATATTCCCACTAACTTGTTCAGTTTGCGACCTTGACTCCAGTAGAACCACGGCTGGTTCGAAAACTCCTCCGACCACTCGCCACAATAATCCAGACAACCACTGCCATGTCGTTGCTTTACGAGTGCATCAATGGCATTGTCCAAGGCGACATTCTTGATGGGGAAGATTCTCATGGAGAAAAAGAAGAGATTGCATATCTTTGCGTGGCAAAACTCCGAAGCATGGTCGTTGCAGAAGCTGATCCAAATCGTAAGCGATATTCTCTATGTTACTCCGTGATCCGCTCAAACTGACAACATAATTAGTCAAGTATGTTGGCCTACTTGCCTTTAATCGAATTGCAGTGTCACACCCTGCACTGGTATCAATGCAACAGGACGCCATATTGAATTGTTTGGAGGATGCTGATATTTCAATCCGGTTATTAGCTCTTGAGCTTTCCGCGAAGATGGTTGATAGCAATACTCTCCAGCCAGTGGTCAATCGTCTAATTGGTCAACTTTGCGGCACCTCGTTTTCAATACAAAAACATTCTATGGATGTGGAAAAGTTGACAGCCGTCAACTCGACTACACTGCCAGAGTACAGCGACCCCAAGGAACATAATTCAAAATACCACCAGCAGGGGTGCGTGTCGTCTTTGCCGGTCGACTACAGGATTGAGGTCCTCCACCGAATTTTAGATCTCTGTTCATCCAACAACTACTCCGAACTACCAGACTTCGAGTGGTATGTTGAGGTGTTGGTACAACTTGTGAAACTTCTACCTTCAGATGTTAGGGATTATCTTCAGCCAACCGCACATGAAGAACCCATGCGTGAGTTTAAGACGGATATTGCTTCACGAATCGGGTCAGAAATACGCAACGTCGCCGTTCGTGTGCAAAATGTTCGAATGAAGGCGACTAGAGTCGCAGAAACTCTTGTTCTTGTTGATAATCGGGAAGTGTGGCTACCGGTTAATAGTAGTAATGGAATCCTTGGGCCACTTGCTTGGGTAGTAGGCGAATATGCCGAATATCTGCTATACCCTAGCCGAGCACTTGAGTGCTTAATTGATATTTCCAATGTGTCGTTACCTGCAAGGACTCTTTCGCTTTATATCCAGGCTATCCCCAAGGTTTTCATTCATGCCTATAGCACCCAGTCGTGGGATTTGACAAAAAAAACTGAGGCAACCCTTCTGTTAACGCGTGTTATAGAGTTTCTCGAAGCTTTATCAGCTCATCCTGACTTGGATGTACAGGAGAGAGCAATTGAATTCCTCGAAGTGTTGCGTCTGGCAGCAGAGGCGATACAGTCAAGTACTTATCAAGAAGAGATCCCATTTTTATTATCAGCCGTGATTCCATCCCTGTTTTCTGGCCTCCAACTCAATCCTGTTGCTGCCAATGCCCAAAAAAAAGTTCCTTTGCCAGCGAGGCTCTTTCTGGAAAAGACCCTTGTTGGCAACCTTCCATCCCTATTCAGATGTGATGATTGGGCAGACGATCTACAATGCCAAGATCCCTCAAAACATTTCTATTACGTTCGGGAAGTTCCGATTTCAGAGACTGGAAATACTGAATTTGCGCAGCTAAATATACAAGGCGCCTCATACCAAGACCCTGGTGGACTTTTTGGGGACGGGGGTGTGATCAAAAGAAAGGCTGAACGCGCAGAGCGCAATAAAGATGATCCTTTCTATATCGGGGTCGAAGAGCGGCCATTTGGGATGGTTACGCCTCTACATGAAGCGCCTAATACAATACATGGAGAAGAGATAAATATTGACGCCATTCCCGTGGTCGATTTGAAATTAGATGACCCAGGTGTAAATCCAATGGGTCCCCTAGCGGATTATGTGAGCAACACCAAAAATACCTCCCGTTTTAAAAAGCACCACGTTATCGCTGATGAAACCATTGGATATGAGGGGCCCTCCAGCACATCGGTAGGTGTCGAAGACATTGACAGATTAGGCAAGTCCAAAAACCCTCTCCTCCAGGTCGACTCCAGTGGTCTGGGCCACTTTCCATTGGAAGAAGGAAATGCCCCTGAACCAGATGCCCCTCAATATCTCGCGAGAGCGGGTGGAGATGAGGCAGAAATGGCTAGAGCAATGTATAAGGTTGAAAAAGCCCGATTAGAAATGCAGCGAGCGTCGGAGCGGACGTATTTGGGCGGTGTACCTGCAGAGGGGATGCTTGTTTCCAAGAAGAAAAAAGGGAAGAAACCTGTAACCCAAGCTATTACAAGTGACCAAGGTGGTGGCTATAGCTAGGTACCTATAAGGTAGGAGCAATAGCTAACTATTTTAATCCTATCCTTTATAATACGCTTTTTAGCAGATTTTACTTGTTTTTCTCCTTCTATTATTTTGGAGCTGTGATATGAATATCCCTAAAGCTACTATAAGAATATAAATTCTAACTATGTAGATAGTCTTTATAGATTATATGGAATTTAAGCTATAAGAAAGAAAAGCTACTATAAGTATATAGTATAATGAGATAGGATAATGGTTGATAGATAGATTAATGATTAAAGACTAATAAGACGAAACTATAGAGGTAAAGCTACCTAGCTAAGGTTATATAATTATAGTATAAGTATAACAGTATGAGGATATTACTGTGGTTAGGTCTGTTAATTATATTGGTCTACTCTATATAGCTCCACCTAATTAATAATATTCTGCCAGCTTTATTATATAATACTACCCTACTGTTACGAAACCTGCCTCCTAAGACTTTATAGAGGTGTTTCCTAATAGAAGGCTCTAAGACTCGGAGAGACTTAGGGCTTTATATTTCTAGAGGTGAGGTTCGCTGCTTAGGCCTAGTAGAAGGTCCTTATAAATAAAGACTCTCGATATAAATATAGGGTAAACAAAGGCAAGTACTCGATCTAGGTAGTTAAGTAGAATAATAATTAAGTAAAGTAATAAGAGTAATAGAATTATTAATTATAAATATAGAAATACTTAAGTATTAATATTTAATATTGCTAACAAGATTATAAATAAGATTAATCGCGAAGACTATGCTTCTAATTCTTAAGTAATAAGCATCCTTATATATATAATATCCTCCTCTAATCGTACTAGTCTTAATAGTTGCTATACTTATAAGTAAGTAGAGTAAGTAAAGTGAGTAGAGTAAATACTTATATAATTCTCTATTATATAATCTATATAATCTCTATTATCCTTTTATAAGCCTTATCCTCTCTTTCTTATCTAATAGATTCCTAGGTGCTTCTGCTAAGCTATTCTTCCTACGATATTAGCTAATTTTCCTCTAGTCTACCTTCCTTCCGTAATATCTATAACATCACCCCCTCCTTTTAAACGATTTTATCCCGAAATATATAAGTAAGTGTTTCTCTCTCTAGAGTATCTATTTCTTTAACTTTCGTCGTTATATTAAGCTCCGCTCGTCGTTCTCGTCTAGCTAATATTATTTCTAGTTAGAGCTTTACTATAACAGTTCGGTATAATCGTTGTTTTAAGTATAATCTTAAGTGCCGCGTTCTTCCTCCTTATAAGAAGTATTCTAAATATATCTATATTAGTTGTCGTTGTAAACGGGAGCTAGTCTCTAAAAATAAGTAGAAGCAGTTGGATCGTGCTTATAAAAAGATAAAGTCTAATATATAGTTAGTAGAAGATTCTATAAATAAACTTAGCGAATCGCTTTTCTTAATAGCTTCTTTACTTTCTTCTACGATTCTAAAATTAAAACAATTAAAATAGGAATAAGAGTTCCTTAATAAGCGATAGACTAAAATAATATATTATAATCTAGAAATTTTTAATTTCCTTAATAAAGAAAATCCTCCTCCGAGTCCTCTCTAGGAGACTTCTTCCTTATCTAATATTATAAATACTCTCTATCTTATAGATAATATTATTTATTTAGATTTTTTAAACTCTAAAATCCTTCTACTACCTCTTAAGTATTCTTTAGGTTCCTAGTAGATTCCTAGATATTTTTTAAGGTAAAGTAACCTTTCTATTTTACTAGATAGTAGGTTTATTCGTTAACTTATTTTTATTCTAGAATTCGTTCGACCTTATATTCTTCTTTAGCGTCGATTTTAGTTTATATTATTCTAGCTTTCTAGTTTACTTTTTTTAATAACGAGATATAAAATACTAAATAGATTTATATTATATTAGATAATTAAAGTTTATAGTTAAAGCGTCTAATCTTTTATAAAATTTTAAATAGTCCTAATTTTTTATAATCTAGTTTCTTACTTAGTTATCTTATTTTAATATTCTATTATAGTAGAAATACTTTCTTTCTCTTCTTAAACTAGAGTACCTTCTAGCGCTTTAGATTATAGTAGTATTTTATTCTTTCGTTTATAAATTTAATATCCTTTTATAATACTTTATACAAGTTTTTAAGTTATTTAGCTATAACTTCTACTTCTTAGCTCCTATTTATAACTTCTAGTAGCGTCCGTTTAATTTCTAATTCTCTACTATAATTTATAAAGGATAGTGTTATTCCTATAGTTACGTTTTTTAAACTATTATATATAAATTAAGCTAATAGTAGTAATATTATCTAATTATCTTACTAGTAGTTTAGATAATATTATAGGTATTATTCTACTATCTAGTTAAGCCGTTCTATCTAACTATCTATTTGCGGGTAATATACCGTGGATAGCTTATTTTTAACTTCTAATCATTCTACAAGGGTTTTCTAAAAGTGATATATAAACTTAATATCGCGGTTAATAATCTATTTTTTAGATAGTCTATAATTTACTATAATATACCGTAGAATAATATATACTAGATCTAGTACTAAGATTATCTTAATAATTAGTATAAAATAAGTATATTTTATTAACCGATCTGTAACTATAAGAATTGAATTATAGATATTTCCGGTCCTTAGTTCTCTAGACTTAGATAGTTTTATAATAAAGTCTATCGCGATAGATTTCTATAGTTATAATATCTATAGTATTAGCTATAGTAGTCTATACTACTAATATCGATCTACTTCGCTAGTATATATCGTATTATTAAATATAATTTCTAATATCTATCTATATTTTAGGCTAGTAATAATCTCTTATAATCCGTTCTATAGTCTTGTCTACTTTAAAGTGTCTATAAGTTAGTATATTATATCTTTATTATATTACTTTATTTCGTAGCTTTACTAGTATATAAACTAGTCTATAGTATAGAAATAGTTTATTTTATTCTTATATATTCTCGCTTTTCTTAAGCTATCTAGCTTGCTTATCTATTCGAGTTTCTTCTCGAATCTACGTTATTAGAGAGGGTTCTAGTATAATAATTCGGGTTGCTTATAAGGCTTATTAGTTATATATTATATCCTTTATATTATCTTTAATCTTGAATAGTATTCTCGACTCTCTTTTCTTAATTATTAAGTTAGATCTTCTACTTAGAGCGTCTACCTAGATATTCTCCTTTCCTTTATAATATTTAATCTTAAAGTTATATACTAATAATATCTCTAACTATCTTACTTAACGTCGCGTTAATTCTTTCGTTATTATAAAATATTATAGATTATAATAGTCTAATAAAATAGTAACTTAGTATTTTACTTCTTATAGTTCGACCTTCTATTTCTTCAAGGTATATACTATTGCTAGTAGTTCCTTATTATAGATATTATAGTTTTGCTTTATAGATATTATAGTCCTTATATAATATATAATAAGTCGTAGTTTCTTATTAGATCTAGATTATTATAGTCTAGCTCTAATAGTATAGTCTAATATATCCGTATCTATAAAACTTAGTAGTTCTAGATTAAAATATTGTCTTATATCTTCTTATCGAAATATATCCTTAATTCGATTAAAAAATTCTTATTATTATAGTCTCTATTCGAATTTCTTATCTTTCTTAAGCAATTCTATTATTAGTTTAACTTCTTTTAAGAATCCTTAAATATACTACCGGTAGTAGTTCGCTAAACTATAGAAAGATTATATATCCTTTATATATATTAGTATTAGCTATTCTTCGATTGCTTTAATCTTGTTAGAGTCTATCTATAGTCCTTTTATTAAGACAATATATCCTAAGAATATAACTTCCTTCTTAAAGAATTTATATTTCTCGAGTTTTAGAAGTAGACTAAACTTCTATAGTTTATCTAAAACCTTCTTAACTTTTTCTATATAGTCTTCTTATATATCTTAGTAAATACGAGGATATCGTCGAGGTAAGTAACTATAAATTTGTCTAGATATTTATAGAGTACGTAGTTAATTAGAGCTTAAAATATTACTAGTATATTAGTTAATCCGAAAGGTATAACTAAATATTTATAAAGCCCGAATCTCGTACGAAATACAATCTTCTATTCTTCTCTCTTTTTTATATATACTAGATTGTAAGCTCTTTATAGATTTAGAGCTATAAACTAAGTAGTTCCTAGAAATTAATTTTAGATTTCTTTAATTAGGGGTAGTAGATACCGGTTTTTTACTATAATACTATTAAGTTATTAGTAATCTATATATAATTATAACTTTCTGTCCTTCTTTAGTATAAATAGAATTGGATATTCTACTAGTAATTGTAATAGTTAAATAAATCCTTTCTCTAAGTTTTCGTTAAGGTATCTTTATAGTTTCTTAAGTTATTCTTTTATTAATCTATATATTGGTATAAATACTAGTTTCGTTCCTTCTTATAATAGTATTTTATAATCCTATAGCTTATATTCTAGTAATCCTTATAATATTCCTTTATCTTTAAAGATTTCTTAATAATTCTAATATTCTTTAGATAATAATTCTTCTAATAGTCGTATCTTTCTAGTAGTAGTAGAACTAGCTACTCTCTTTATTATAGATTCCTTAGTTTAATCTTTTTATCTCTATAACTAGTCGATTAATCGCTTTTTCTTCTAAAGTACCTACTATTTATTCTAAATCTTAGGCTTATTTAATCTATCTTAATTCGTAGTAGAGTCTCTAGTTCTTTTCTTATAGTAACTTATATAGAGCTTCTAGACCTCTAGTTTAGAGAGATAGTTATATCTTATCTACTATAGTTTTCTCTTCTACTAGTTAATATTAGGGTTATACTTTCTAAACTAGAGAATTTCTAAGACTAAGTTATAATTCTCTAATTCTATTATATTGAAGTAAATCTTTTCTCTATACTACTTTATCTATAGATATAATTAGTATATCTCTTAATCTACTTTAGCTATTATCGGGTCGTCTCTAAGAGATTCTAATTTATAGAGTCTTAACTTCTTTTATAATACGATTCTATATTTTTTTATAAACCTTAAGTCTATAAAGTTTCTAGTTGCGCCTATATCTAGTAAGGCGGTTATATAGACGTCTACTAAACTCACTAACAACTATAGATATACTCCTCTAGTTGTAGCTAACCTTTCCTAATATTATAGCCTAGAATTCCTACTTAAGGTCGACTCTAGTTCTAAGCGGGTATATCTTTTTCTAACACGTAGATACTTAATATATTAGTCTTAGTCTCTATTTCTATTATATTAATTTGGTCTATTAAATTCTTCTATTGTTCCTATAGTATAGTTTCTCCGTGTTCTAGTATCCTAAAAAACTAGACTCTAATAATTACTTATATATAATATCCTTATTAGTATAGCTAATTTTATTACTCATAATAGTTATTATATAATCTCTAAAGTTTCTATTTAAATTCTTAAAGTTTCTATTCGTCGTTTTCCTTATCTATAAGGAGGTCGTATAACTTTATCTCAAGTTTTTAAATTTTATTTTCTAGTATATCTTCTACGTTTTCTTATTATTATACGATTAGTTCTTTATTATATAATTTCCTCCTATATACTATATAACTCTCTCTAATTATTTAAATACTTCGTCTAGTTTATCTTAATCGTTATTAGAGTAACTTGCGATTTTTTATTTATCTTTAATAGTAGTGGCTCTAAGTTGCTTCTTTCGATACTATAGTAAGTAGCCTAATCCGTTCTTCCCTAATTAGTAAACTAGATATATATTATTATAGTAGAATATCTAATAAATTATAGTATAGTCTAGGTAATTTAGGTATAATAGATCTTATATATTTAGAAAGTCTTTAGATTTATTACTATTAATATAGCGTTTATATCCTTTAATAATATATCTCTAATTATTATAGTATAGATAATTCTAATTCGTTTATATCTATTCTTTATTATCTTCTTATATCTATTAATGCTATTTATAGTTATATAGCTATAATAGGTATTCGTTATATCTTAGGTAATCTAGTAATTTTACCGTCTAGATTTTCTAGTCCTGATAGTATCTATATTTAGACGAGGTTAAGGCCTATATCTTTATAGCTTCTCTCGCTTATTTTTTCTAATATTCTTTTTTATATTCCTTCTAGATAAGAGCTCGATACTACTCTTCCTTACTAGAACTTCTCTCTAGCGTCTCTAGTACTTTAATTCTAGTTATTATTCTAAGTACTAGTCGTTTTAGAGGCTTAATTTCTATAGTATTATATCCTCTTTAATTCTCTTTATCTAGGCTTAATTTATATCTTTAGATAGCTCTAAGTTAAGGTCGCTCTCTTTTCTTTTTATTATATTACTATATATAGTAATCTATTTTTCTATAATAGAAGTATACACGGTTCTATTTCCGTTATTCTTTTTCCTTGTTACTAATAGATTATTATTTCTTATTAGTATTAAGTTCTATAGATATTAGTCTATATAGATTATATCGTAGCTCTTATTATAGTCTAGATCGTCCTTGTATAGAATAACCGTATTATTATTCTTAGCGTAACTATTATAGCTTATATAGCTAGTTATTAATTCTAATCAAGTGTATAATTAGCGTAGGGAGGTCTTTATATAGTCCCCCTTTCACAACTTCGTATTAGACTTCTAGTCTAAGTCCCCGTTTATACAATCCTATATTAGTATTATTATTATTCTATCCTACTTATCTAGTCTATTTTAGGAATTCTCGAGTATATTCCGAAGCTTTGCCTTATTAAACTAGATAGTATAGTTTTCTTTTAGCGTTCTTTTTATAATTAATATCTCTAAATATTCTAGCGATTATATTTCGAAATTAACTATATTTAGTTATAACCTATCTCTTCTTAGAGTCGTTTATATATTTATTTACTTTCTATTTATCTAAGTAGATCTAAAACTAGTCGAGAGCACTTCCACGAAGGTAGAATATAGCGATTATTACCTTCTAGTTGTCTATTAAGATTTCTCTAGTAGATCTAAAGTAGATAGATAGCTATTCTAAGAAATAATCTATTTTCGATAGTATTCCGTCGAAGATATTAGGAGCTCTACTCTAGATCTTAGTGGAGCTAGTAGGTCCTCTAATAATAGATCCTAATAGTGTCTAGAGTGCTATAATGCTTAAGCTTCCTTTAGTTAGGATTGACTCGATTGATATTATATTATTATCGAAGTTATTATCTTGTAATTCTAGTCGACTTTATATACTAAATATAGCACCTTAATATACTATCTTATCTTATAATCCTTATTAGTGAGCTTAAAGGGTTTATACGTACTACTTTATTACTTGTATATTTCTTACAAGTAAGAGAGTTAATATAACTCCTTAATAAGAGGGTAAAGACGTGACTCTACCTTTCTAAAGAGGGCGATTAAAATATTATAAAATCTACCTTCTAAGACTTTATAGAGGTATTTCTTAATAAGAGGCTCTAAGACTCGGAGAGACTTAGGGCTTTATATTTCTAGAGGTAAGGTTCGCTACTTAGGCCTAGTAGAAGGTCCTTATAAATAAAGACTCTCGATATAAATATAGAGTAAATAAAGGCAAATACTCGATCTAGATAGTTAAATAGAATAATAATTAAGTAAAGTAATAAGAGTAATAAAATTATTAATTATAAATATAGAAATACTTAAGTATTAATATTTAATATTACTAACGAGATTATAAATAAGATTAATCGCGAAGACTAGGCTTCTAATCCTTAAGTAATAAGCGTCTTTATATATATAATATCCTCTTCTAATTATACTAGTCTTAATAGTCGCTATACTTATAAGTAAGTAGAGTAAGTAGAGTAAGTAAAGTAAGCACTTATATAATCTTCTATTACGTAACCTATATAATCTCTATTATTCTTTTATAAGCCTTATCCTCTCTTTCTTATCTAATAGATTCCTAGGTGCTTCTGCTAAGCTATTCTTCCTGCGATATTGGCCAATTTTCCCCTGGTCTGCCTTCCTTCCGTAATGTCTATAACACCTACCTCTATATAGCTATTCTAATATAGAATATAACCCCTATTTGCGTTTATTATAGCTAAAACCGGTATAGTATAGTAGGAATTAGATTCTTAGGATATTCCTATAGTATTGCATCCCAAGCAGCCCATCCTAAGGGGGGTTCTTAGGCATATTAATAGATTAAGTAGAAACTTATAATGAAAACGTGTATAGCTTTATATAACCTATAATAGAGAAGCGGTTAGAAAACCTTTTTATCGCCTAGGGGGAGTAGACTAATATAATTAGCAGACCTAACTATAGTATAAAAACTAATAGCCTTATTGAGTGTAAGGACTATACTGCGAGATATAGTATAGATACTATAGAGGTGACGTAACTAATATTATAAGGCTAGAAAGGATATATAGTATTATATAAGAACTAATCGCTAGTCTATAAGGTTAAGGTTAGTATTCTTAATATAAGAGGTTACCTTTATTAAAGCGCTAATAACTAAGTATATATAATATATAGTATTATAAGACTCCTTATAATAGTAACCTCTCCTTTTTAAAAAGTATAGCCTTATACTATATAGGCTTATATAATAATAAATAAAGAATAAATAAAGAATAAATAATATATATCTATAAATAACTATATTATAAATATATTAACTAGTTATAACTATAAATTATAAAGAATAAAAAACTGTTAAAAGATTTACTTTATAGTTATAATATTAATAATAGTTTATTCTATAAAAAGATTATAGAATTTATAATAAAAGTAGAATAGTATAATAGCCTTTATAAATAAAGTATATTAATAAAGACTAAGAAAAGGTATTAATAAAGAATTATTAATAAAAAAGAATTAAAGAAGATAATATAGTTATAAGAGAAGGTAGCGCTTTTTTAAAACCTTATATAGCTTTAAGACTTTATATACTAAGAATAACTCTAAATTTTTATTATTATATCTATTTATAAATTATTCGCTATTATATTAGCTATAATAATATATGAAGTTATATATAAGATTAAATCTATTTAGCCTTTCTTAATTAGTTTTCTTTTTAAATTACTTCTAGCCTCGCTTATTAATGGCGATAGATTTGCTTATCTATTTTTTTTTAAATTATTTTAGTTTTTACTTATTAGTAAAACTAGATTTATTTAATTAACTTTTT
>MVGC01000477.1:0-17618 GCA_003589665.1 Aspergillus sclerotialis | reverse complement strand
GAGAGAAGAAGAGGAAGAGAGAGAGGGAGAGGGAGAAGATGAGATAGTATCAGATAAGAGTAACAGGTTAAAAGGAAAGGATATTATAAATAGAGCAGGCAGTTTTCTTTGTTCATTTTGATTCATTTGATTAAAATTATTGGTAAGAAAGAAGGAGGGGGGAAGAAGAAGAAGAAAAGACCAGGAGAGGCTGAGACATGGTTTGTTTCTACTTTCTGTTTTTTCTCCTCCTTTTGATCCATCAGATTCATTTCATTCATTCATTCATTTATTAACTGATCATCTCTCCCTTTCTTTGTTTCTTCCTTGATGCAGATAGATACATACTCTTTCAATGATCGGATTGAAGAACCGATTCATTCATTCATTTATTCCTTCCTTCCCAAGAGTTCGTTTAGGTCAATCTTTCTGCTCCACAACTTCTCTTACATTAATTAATTAATTAACCAGGGCTACAAGTTTACCTCACCTCCTTCCTCCCCATTCTAGTGGCAAAACCTGCGACACTAGACTAGACTATTCGTTACTTTCCCGAATTCTGATACAAGGTGATTCTCATCTACCTACAGAGAGTATACTCTCTATATTGCATCGATCGTCTCCGATCATCCGTGTCACATTGTGACATACCGGGATTAGGACTAGCGCTGGCTCTGGCTCTGGACTGGACTGGACTAGACTGGAGCTTGAACAGGTCACAATCGTTCATTCTTTCTGATGTCACTGTCTATTCCCTCTCTTTCCGATGGGCCCTGGATCCGATCCCCCCACCTTAATATTCCATTATTGAAGATCTCACTAATTTGGTTGTTAAAAATATCCTCCCTTCCTTCTCCTCGTCTCATGTCTGGGGAAGAAGCCAACAATTGATAGATGCTCCATGATTCATTTCCTTGGCTACTTGATTGAGCTACTTACTCCCACTCTTAGATAGATCCTTTTCTCGGATTCTCGTCAACTATCAGTAACCATGCTAATATGCTTCTCCGTATTTGGGTTACAGCTCCAGTGCAGTCGTTTCTGGCCTGTTAAACCCTAGGCCATGGTAGTAATAAAGACCTCGAGTTCTCCATATCGAACTTTTGTCTCTGAATTTTCCCTATCTCCACAAACGTTCCTTGAAATAACAGCTGGTGGTTGGATCTACGAGTCAGTCGCTTTTGGTTCAACTGCACAGGTAAAGTTCGGATGGCGTTTGGTTGCTCGAATTAATTTCCCAGCCCAATGACCTAGTAGATAGATACACCCTTCTTTTTTTTTGGGTCTTCAATTCTTTCGAGTAACTGGAAACCCAGATATCTCCACCTATTCATAAGGCGTATGGCACTTGCACGGACTACTCCAGTGTAGGGATTTCTGTTGCCATAGTTCGGTGGTCTTTGCTTCGATAGTTCTGGCCGATCGCTTTATTTATAGATTCTCTGCCAACTGCCACGGCCATAGGCACCTTCCATGATTTTTACCGTACAGCATACAGAACACTTGTTAGTTGTGTTCCTTATCTTCCTTCAGTGTCAAGTCCCTGCGTGCATTCTGCAGCTATGGAGACTCCGGAATTGGTCATTTACCCTGTTTTGGCCCAAGTTTTCCTTGACCCGGTTTTCATATAATCCAGGTTTGGGTATGAGCGTTGCTTTTGTATCGGTGCCTGACTCGAAGTGACCATTTCAAGTGTATACCTTATTCAATTGGTGACATTTGCCCGGTCTCTAAAGTGTCTCAAACAACGATGCAAGTGTATGAGCATGTAGTACATGGGAGTAGTAAGCATGGCTGGGGCGAATCACGATCTAAATTGGAATGCTATATCGAAGATGTAACACGCTCTTTCTAAGGGATATGCAATGAATCCTGATGCAGTTGTTGGTTCTGCTGCTGCTGCTGCTGCTGCTGTTGGGGGTTCCCATAATCTCAGGCCGGGCGGTCAGCAGCATATCGATAAACCTCCATTTTTTCTCCTGCAAAATCTCAAGTCACTTCACCACCACAACCGACACCTTTTAACACCAAGCAGTTTAGAGGGGAGAAATTTATCCTTCGGTCAATTAAACAGTACCAGCTGAGAATAAAGAGGGCCACAACGACCGTCCCATTTAGTCCGTCGCAAATATTTCAGAGATCAGTCTAAATTCCGACAAGTACAACACCGACCAAACGACTATAACCCAAGACCGAACTCAAGGAACAAGGCCAAGTGAAACGTCGTCGCAGAATATACACGTCAGAGCGCAACCTCTCGAAGCTACCTGACATAAACACGCGGAGCCCAAAAAGACACCACGAAAAAAGGACGTGCGTCCCACCATACACATAGACCCTTTCTGTACGACCGTTGTGTCCCACTTTGCATAATGCCCGAGTCTGTCCACTCCCAAGATCAAGACCAGTCCATGATGGACGCTGCACCACAGGAACAAGAACAGGAAGTCGCTCAGGACGATTACTTGGAAATGGAGGATAAACGGGTGATTGTCGTATGTAGAAGCCCTACTTGTTTCTCTTGCCTGTGTTTTGTGGAGGGTGCTTACTGGATTTCTATTAGTTACCCGGCGCTTCGGATACGGCTGCTTCATTCCAATTCGAAGAGGAGGGCCATACGTTTGGAAATGCGTTGAGGTTTGCGATTATGAAGAAGTACGGCTTGCTTCTTTCCCTCTGTTTTCTGGTGCCCCGATGCAATGGAATATGGAAGCTGACTGACCAACTCATAGCCCTGATGTTGAATTTTGCGGCTATACCATCCCTCACCCATCCGAGAATAAGATGAATCTGCGCATTCAGACCTATGGTAAGTTTACCTATTGCCTTACGCTGTCACCATCTCAGTTATGTACATTGCTAACCAGTCAAACAGAGAGTACCACTGCGATTGAAGCGCTAGAAAAGGGTCTGAACGATCTGATGGATCTTTGCGATGTCGTGACGGAGAAATTCACCACTGCGAGGGACCAATTCAATGCTGCCGAGGCTGACAAGATGAAGTCATGAGTTTTACCTTTCGTCTATCTTTTGTTGCTTGGTTGGCGTTGTGTATAAAAAGTTTCTGATCTACTGCATTGTACGGTAATCTGGTGCCTTATTGATTTTGTACTATTTTGGTGGCATTGTTGGGGAGTTGAGTCTTTCTCTATAGAATAGATATCCACATTCAATTTACATTGTTGAATGACTGCTAGACGGATATAGCTCTAGGTTATTCCACGTATACGAACAAATATGTGAATATCAAGCATAAGGGAAAATAAGCAAAAAAAGGAATTTTGTTAACTAGCCCGACAATATATACATAACGTCCTCTATCATTGCATGAATCCCCCGATGCATCCAATCTCTCGAAAAACAACAAAAACAATTTCAGATGAAACAAATCAATTGCGACCCTCCAAGAACCCAGTGATGAAGTTAGGAGGTAGGCGAGCACCGGGATCTTCTTCCGGTCGGAAGTATTTCATCACATGCGACAATTGTTTCCAGTAGTTAAGTGTTTCCTGCTGTGGTGTTAGTGCAAAACGGTTTGCCAGATGAATGAGTGGGTTAGAAGTAGGCAACACAAAGTAAGTACTACGTCGCCGCCTTTGTGCCCGTTCATGCTTCCCACGGCATCTGACGCAACCCGACAGATGTAGCAAGCAATAGATTCTGGAGAATTGTGAAACTAACCTGAAACTCAGCATTGCTCTGGAACAACAATACATCAATTGCCTTCATCTGTTGAACATAGCGATGCTTTTCAAACTCCTGGCGAATCTTCGTCCGGATAGCAGAGACGGGGATGTTGAGGGAGTACATGGTCTGAATCTCGGGTGACTGTTTTCACCAGGTAACCAAGCATTAGCTAGACTGCAATTCCAACATTCGGCGAGTCCCAGCTCATGGTCGTGGACTTGGTCGTGCACTCGACTTGAGTAGAGAGGGGGCAATATCAAGTATAGCAAAGGAAATGACTAACCGCTCTAAGCCATCCTCGATAAGCACTGAGAACGCGGGCCCTGGCGTCACCCCAGTTCACAGCTATGGCAATGAGTTAGCTTGATTCTTTGTCCTCTGATATTGATCCAAGCTTCAGGAATTGTCGGGTACTGGAACCTCTTCAGGGGGGGAGGGAAAACTTACAGGAGCGCGTCCGCTGAGCAAGAAATGTCGGGTTGATAGTCATCGTGGATAATGCTAATAAGGGCCAGGGCGTGGACAATGGATCAAGTGGAAGCCGGAAGGGCAAAGAGAGGCGACGTTCCTGCTGATCCCGTGATGGCGGAGTTGCTCCTCCGTAGGTTTTTACCGCCTTCCTGTTTCAAAAAATTTCTTTTCGCATGTCGATATTTATGCAACGACGGTCTGACTTTTTCTACGTACTTGCGGTTTTAAATTTTTGCGATTTTATTTTATCTGTTGGAAGATCGGTTTTGTATAATTAATACCTAGACTTCCCGGCTTCCCAGTCTGATTTCCTGCATATTTTCCGCCCACCCGGTCACTTGCTACAGCGGTCCATACGCTGATAGTAATTCACAAACACATCTACAATAAAGAAAATGGCACCCACAAAAGGGTCCGCCAGAGGCAAGGGAGGCGATTCGAAGTCTAGCAAACCGTCAACGCTCTCCTCTGCATCAAGAGTGAGCAAGAAGAAAGACGTGAAGCGACCACCACCACAAGAGGTAAAGTCGAAAGCTCGCACCGAGCCGAAGCAATTGAAAAAGACGAAAAAGAGAGAATATACGGAAGAGGAATTGGATTTGCCGAAATTGAATATGATTACGCCTGCTGGTGTCGTGAAGCCCAAAGGGAAGAAGAAAGGGAAAACCTTCGTCGATGATCAGGTTGGTTTTTCTTGGTTTTGCTGGCTAGCGGGGATTAGAATATTTTAACTAATGGCGGTCTTTCTAATGCAGGAGGGAATGATGACGATCCTTGCTATGGTCAATGCAGAGAAAGAAGGTCAGATTGAGTCGAAGATGATGAAGGCTCGTCAATTGGAGGAAATACGGGAGGCGAGGAGAAAGGAGGCTGAAGCGAGACAAGCGCAGAAGAAGTCTAAGCTGGTGCGTGGTTATATTTTCTTCTCTTTGTAAGCGGGTTTGCTAACGAATTGCTGGAAATAGGAAGAGGCGAAAGCGTCGATCCGTCAAAAACGGAAGAATAAGAATGAGAGCAAACAGGACTCCAACGCTGATACTACAGCCCCTTCAATGAATGATTCGTCTTCGAAATCAAAAGGAAAGCGGAAAAGTGTTTCGTTTGCATGAGCATATTGTCCAATGCATTCCTCTATACCAAGTCTATGTAGCTAGTGGGGTTAATGGCGTTCCAGGGCTATCGCTGGTCTATCACTTCTGTTTGAATAACATGGCAAATGGCAATTCATGACTGCGAAAAAAAAAAAGAAAATTCGAACTCTTTAGCATCAATGATGCTAGGAAATAGAGAACTGCAGCTCTTGTTCACCGGGCTAGTTTTAGACCAAGCTTGCGCCGCATAGGGTCGAATTGCGGTTTCGGCGCATTGTCAGGATCTTTGTATGGTTCATCATGGGCGGAAATGTGGCCGGGAAGCTCGCTTGGCTTTTCAACCACAGCAGGCTTTCCAAGATCCACTTCTTTCGCCATTTTGTTGAGGAAGTTGACCACCTAGGCGCAATCAGTAACGGCAATCCTTGGATGATACGATACTTCTGACACATACCGGTTTCACAAACCATCTTCCACCACCAAGTTCAAACCACCCAAGATGACCACCCCATGAAGTAGTCATCATGACTCCGTAAGGTGTCTGGCTAATCTCCTGGAAAGGAAGTGCATCATGCGTGGCGATAGGATCATCATCGGCCTGGACAGAAAAGAACGGTATCCGTATAGCGAGTAAGGAGTCAGTCGACGAGGCATCCCTGTAGTAAGCACCCTCTGTTGGGTAACCCCATGATGCACATTGCAAAGCGCGATCAAATTCATGCAGGTACGTGATTCTTCTTACTGCCTCGACATCAATCCGTGGATTCTTCGAAACTGCTTCAACATGCTCTTCAAAGAGCTTTTTCATGTTGCCTCCCATTGCTCTGCTGTATACATTAAGGCCCATCCATGTCCGTTGCAAATTCACCGAGCTGACATCCAAGTTCCAGGGATTGGCGCAGATCACCGCGGCCTTCAACTGGCATGCATCTCCCTCCTCACCAAGGTAATTGGTAAGAATATTTGCGCCAAGAGAGAACCCAATCCCAAAAAGAGGTCTGTTCGGGAAAGTCTTTCGTAGCCATTTCACGGCCTGACGAACATCCCATGTGGCCCGGGCATTGAAAAGCACACCACTGCTGATCTTGGTTTGCGAGCAACCCCGAGAATTCACGACACAAGCCTCCCAGCTTCCGTCAGCGACAAGGGGTGCAAGCACATGTCGCAGATATAATTCATGGGAACCGCCACTTAGACCATGGAGGGCTACCAACATTGGCTTCGTATCATCAGAGGGCAAAGCGACAAACTCGTCTTCGGTGAAGAAGGTCGTACGTTCTGGCAAGCCAGAAGGCAGTGTATATTTCCTTTCTTGATCAATTGCCTCATGGTTATTGGGTGTCTCGTATGGATCTACTACAAAATCCATAGCAAACTGCCCAGTGTACATGGAGTCTTCAGACTCGAACATTTTCCGCTTATAATAAACCGGAATATTATCCAGTTTCACGACCGTCCAAGCGGTCTGTAAATGTCCGTTGAAGAGAAATGGATTCAGGCGGCATTTGGTCGGCGTTGCAGCACGGCAAATGTCCGCTAAAGTCGTCTGTTCTGCTGTTCCAGAATTCGACGATTTCCTAGCAAGGAAGAGCCTGTTTTGTTTTGAATGGAAGAATGAGATTCGTCCACTTGGTCGAATGAATGACAAAATACCCATTGCAAGAACGCCTGATAGAACGATTGACACAGGCAATGAGCTCAGGCCCAGAGGGAGGTTGTCCATTGTCAATGGATTTATGAGGAAAGTAATGCCTTGGACCCTCTGATGCAACTGATATAGAAGAAAGTAAAAGCTCAAGTGATATAGACAAAAAGATTGATTATTTTACTATCAGCCCATGGCAAATAGGACCGACTATGCAAGTATGAAGACAAAAAAGACCAAGAAAAAGAAAAAACTAAGGCATTGTTCAATGTCATGCAGAAGTGCCTCGGTCCAAATTGGATGACATAACCATCTTATCTTATCAGCATAGCCACATCAGCCACTACTTTTACCAGCCACTAGATGACTAATTGCCATCTGTCCCTTACGTCATGGGATCGGACCAGGAGACCAAAACCCTCACTTGACTTAAGGCACGCACTGAATTGCTGCTGCTTCTTTGTTTGAAACGATAATGAAGTATTATTATATGCCTGTGTATAAAACCTCAACTAACTTCATGGAATTCATATTTCCTGACTGACATTACGGCGTCCAATATGGTAGCTGGATGCCGGTTGCGGAAGTCAACGAAGTCAAGTGGCTAAATCGAAGAAATCGGAACACCAATCCAGTCGAATAAAAGCAAATATGGATTATACAAAAATGCAATTTGCCTTGGATGTAATCCTGATAAAATTTTAGACTACTAATCTGTGATCCGGCCTCGTGCTCCGTTTGCGTCCTAATGAGTGACCATATCTCCAGATTACATTAAGGTCAAAAGGCCCCCTTTGTGGTCTCTTTCCTCAATGACTATTTTGTCACGCGATGTTCCTTTGTATTCTTCTACTTATATGCAATGATGTCTCAAAACCAGCAGGAAATTACCAGGTTTTCATTACACCAGTGAGCTGTTGCGAATAGTCAACAAAGAGACATTCAGAGCTCCAAACACTGATGACAAAGGAAGTGTTTGGTTGATAGTGCTGTGAAAACGCATAATAGATGTCAACATGGAATATCGCTTTCACCTTGCTGCGAAAAAGTTGAAAGACATATCGAAGATGGGACATCGATCGCGAGTGCAAGGTCAGGAGCAACATCGAGGAAGGAATAAGAATGGGAGATGTTATCTACTTGAACTGCCCACAGAACTACTTTTAGAGATTACTTCTCACCTATCCGCCCTACCAGAGGCATGTTTGGCGTTGACCTGTAAACGCCTATTCGCCATATCCGGCGCTATTCTGGACTCGAAGTGTCTCCGGTTCTCTCGAGATTTTGCACCGCTCTTTCACCACTATAGGAATGGACACAGTTATGTTACTCCTAGGTGGCAGTTTATCAACCTACTGGAAAACAGCGAATGGCGGGCGTGTTCAAAGTGTCTAAAACTCCATCCTCGTGGCGCATTCGCCCCGAAAGAGTTGAGGCGGAAGTCTGAAAACCGGACCTGCAACTTGGGAGGATACGCAGGCATAGTTGACTTGTGCCCATGCAAGAAACTGACCTTCCGAGATAAGACTGATCTCGTTGATCTGTTGAAGGTCAGGCAGTCCTTTGCAGGCCTGAGTTTACAGTTTGGGGATAGAGTTAACGAGAGGTTCTGCTGGCACTCGTGCGTGGAGAACTACGGCTCTACAGAATTGAAGATCGAGATTTTCCCAGAACTGGACGAACAGGATAATCTTGTTATCTGGACATACTATCGACTCTCTACTGGAATGGGTCACCTAGGAAAGGAGGAATATATGACACCAAGGTTCGGATGTGCGCACCGGTCTGTGGATTTATGGCTCTCCAGTGTCTGCCAAATTAATACCTGCCACATCCATGACAGTTTATGCTCATCATGCAAGCAAATCTCGGCCTGTAGTGCTTGCAGCACAACACTGAAATGCCATCGCAAGCAACCGTTTCATTCGGTGGATTCAGACAGAGTCACCTATCATTTTTCGACCCTGAGATGTCTTGGAGGAGCTTCATCCTTGCCTGATGAAACATGGGCAGCTCAGAGGATCCACCCTGCACAGACACTGGTTGGTGTGGATAGCTGCAATGAGCTCTGCCCGTGGACGATTCGCGAGCATCCTCCTGTAGGACCACCTCCATCTCTGGGAATGGAGATCCTCGATTCAGCAATGAACGATCAGTCATTGATCCAGCTGTATTCTTCTATTCATATGATCTAATCATTAACCAGCAACGTTGGTGGAATTCTCATGATCACTAGTCGAAGATGGAGCTGCTGTCAGACGATACAAGCATCGATCATTTCTTTCTTCTACTCTCCATTGGACTTCTTATGTGCATTATGAATACCCTAGCAAATTGAGTGTGCTTCTTATAGTATCAAGGCCGTTAGAAGATGTAGAATGATTATAGTAGTGGATAGTATCTCTCTTAGGTCAAAGAAAGAAAGGTCAATGATCGGCTCACCGCCTGGACTTTCTCCAAGCCGACCGCCGCTTCTGATCAAGTTGGAGCAAACGCGATCTTTACCTTCACGCTAGAGGAACGCGGTTTGTATTCATCGAATGAGAATCTTCTGCTCCTGGGGCGATGAACTACCCACCGCCTCATAACGATCAGTATCCCTCGCAGTACCTGCATCACCAACCACCGCCGCAACATCCTCCTCACCCATATGTCCCGCCACAGCAGTTACTGTACAATAAAGTCAACCCCATCCCTCCGCCATATCAACAATATGGCAAACCTCCCGTCCATCCCCAGAGTATGATTTCTCATTATCCTACTTATACCGAATCCTACAGCAACCAGCAGCAGCAGCAGCAGCAGCAACAGCAACGACCAGAACAGGCCCAACAACTGCAATATGTGAACCCAGCAGAATTGTTCCAACAGACACCTCTCCCTACTCCTCCTCGATCGCACTTCACCCATGGATCTCAGCTGGACGGACAGGCTCCTACGCCAGTGACGGGTAGCAGCCAGTCTCCTGCCCCTGCTCCTACGCCGGCGACTACGACTACGACTACGACTACAACCGTGTCTACCACTGCACAGGCGCCAATCCATAAGGCCTCCGCTCCTAGCAAGCCGACTGTCCAGGGCCAACCGTCTCACCATGCTTCAAAGTCCCCCCAGGCGCGACCTCAGACTACACCCACTCCGCATACTCCTTCAAAACCTGTCCCGCAAGTATTGATCTCAGCAGCCTCACCGGAGGTGCAGCAGATGCAACGGCAAAATCCGAAGAAACAGGTCCATCGACCAATTAAGCAGCCCTCTTCCAGCAAACAGTCCAAGCCTTCTATTGATCATCAAATTCTACTATTGTCTTTGGCGGATGAGTACCTCAATGCAGCTCATAACCACGGGACTATGGTTGCATTAAAAAGGCAGGAGATGGTTATAGAGGAGTACTATAAGCTTGTTGCGACAGGCCTCGGCTGTTTAGAGGCTGTATTAAAGGTCCGAACTGCCTTGTCTTTTCTGTCCATCACATTCCTTTGAGGTATTCTAAGCTGACTTGCTACAGAATTGGAGACTTCAGCCTCGGATGGAGGCTCTTGTAAGATTGCGTTACGCGCGCATTCTGTTCGAAGAGACAGATAACAATCTCGAAGCGGAGACGGCTTTGAGTAAAGGAGTATGTAAACAGCATTATCCTGCCAAATTCCAGTTCAGTTACTAACCTTCGCCTAATAGATTGACCTGTGTGAGCGGGTGAGTTAAGAAATGCCTATTTAATGATATTCTTTCTAAATTGTTGTGATTTTACAGAACCGCATGCTGGATTTGAAGTACAGTATGCAGCATCTTCTAGCACGGATGCTACAGAAGACAAACCCTAAAGCTTCATTGAAGGCCGTTGATGGCATGATCCAAGATGTAGAAGCGTAAGTTGCTCAGTCTGATAACTTTGTACATTCTTTCTCTGACTGTTAATAGTTACCGTCACTCTGCATGGGAGTATGCATTTCGCTTCCTCAGAGTATCGCTTTCATTGTCATCGTCGGCACATCAAGACACCGTTTCAGCGTTTCATCATCTTCAGAAGATTTCTAGTATGGCTTCTCGTAATGGCGACAGGGCTTGTGCAGCCATGGCAGCTGTTATAGAAGCACTCGCACACCTACAACAAGGAGCAAGTTTTGATTCAGTCGAGCAGGCTCAGCGTGCTATCGCAGTGGCACGGAGCCACCAGCTCAATGACGAATTTCGCCATATACCACAGTTGACGACATTGATTCAAATGGTCGATATTTGTTGTAGTGTTCTCGAACATGACGTCAATCAATCCTCGCAGAAGTTGAAGATGATGCAGGATCTGATGGATGAGAGCTTGAATGACACGAGTTGGCGCTCTGACGGATCATTTTCTATCCCTCTCTGTGGGAAATCGGCTGGCCCGTCGTCCATAGATACAGGAGATATTCTCCAAGTCCAAAATGGTACGTTGCTCTTGAGCTTCAATTGGCTGCCTCAGCATGATCTCTATGGGCTGTGCTACTTCCTCAGTTCTGTTACGCTCAGCGCCAAAAACTCCCATGATGGTCGAAAAGCAGAGAAGTTTCTCCAGGAAGGGCAGCGCATGATAAAGAGCAGCTTCGTCGATGCTCCTCAAGAAATCGCAGAATCAATGGTGAGCGCGAGCAGGCGTTTCGAATGGCGCAGAATGCTATACTGCAATCTTCTCCTTCAACAAGTATTTCTTGCATGCGCTCGTACCGATTGGGATCTGGCCCGCGGGACTTTGGCGGAACTACGGGAAGTTGTTCAGGAACTAGGTGATAATCTTCCTGGTGCTATCCATTGCCTTATGGAGTACGCTGCCGGGTCAATTGCGCATGCTACAGGTGACCTTAAGGGCGCGCTTTCTATTTTTCAATCGCTCATCAAAACGCTCACCTCGGT
Organism: Aspergillus sclerotialis; assembly: GCA_003589665.1. Classification (NCBI taxonomy): domain Eukaryota; kingdom Fungi; phylum Ascomycota; class Eurotiomycetes; order Eurotiales; family Aspergillaceae; genus Aspergillus; species Aspergillus sclerotialis. The sequence continues at coordinate 5,858 of MVGC01000477.1, read as the reverse complement.
AAACAAAACAGCGCGGAACGATCCATGTCGTGATAGCGCGATCCTTGCCGCCATCAACACAGCTCTCATCCTCCGTGATCCAGCTCACCCCTCGCACTCCAACCTCCAAAGCATCATCTCCACGATCGAATCATTCTGTAAGAACAGCCCCAACAAGTATATCCAGGCAACCTATTACCTTGCCTGTGCAACCGTCCAATCAGGTTCAACCATTCAAACAAAACAATACCTGCAGCAGGCATTGCAGTCTGCCACAGCTATAAACAACTGCCAAATTATGTGCATGACATTGACCTTCATGAGCTGGAAGTATTTCCGAGGGGTGGTCGGAGAACAAGCTGAAAAGAGCGCTCGAGCTGGTCGCGCTATGGCGACAAGAGCTAATGATCGATTATGGGTCAGTGTTTCGGACGAAATGCTCGCGGAGACGCTGGAACGGCAAGGGAAAGAAGAGGAAGCCAGGGGTTTTCGAGATGAGGGCCATCGAGTGATGATGGGTTTGCCGCCTGCTTTGAGGAAACCAGGCTGAATCGTCTCCGATGATCTGAGGACTCTCGGAGTTGCTTCAAATGATAATTCCTATGATACCATGTGGTGTAAGATATGTGGCGTATTTGATATTTATTAGTATTGGGCGGAAACGGTATAGGGTTTAGGTGTATCTGCTACTGGCGTTTGTGCTTGTTTATATCCCACGCAGCAAAAAGTATATTATTACCTCGATGGGCTTAGTGGTAGAAGCAATAAGCCCCATGTGTGGGCCGCTTTATACTCTCGATTAGACAACATATTATGCTGTCAATTATACACCCACAGTTAGAAAGACTGCAGACAATGGCAACCATAACCAAGCCACCACGACACCGACTTAGAGTACATAGGAAACAAAGACAACCAGAAAAGATCCGCAATACACCACACCACAATACGCCCGTAACCGTACCCACAATACAGCAATCGCTGCTTAGAACAAGAACAAAAAAATTTGAATCCCCCAGATCGCCCATTAGAGCTTTCATATCACCCCGTAACTCCTCCGTTTGATAGTAATCAGTAATCAGCCCAAACCGCCCCACGCGCCACGAATCCTCCGCGCGAGCGCGATATCCTTCTGCATGATAGTAACACGCTTCGCATGAATAGCGCATAGATTGGTATCCTCGAAAAGATGGACTAGGAAGGCCTCCGCGGCCTCCTGTAATGCCTGGATCGCCTGCGACTGCCACCTGATCTCGTGTCGCCTTTCCTCAGGGAGAATATCCAGTGCGACTTCGCGAACTAGACGCGCGAAAGGAAGTTTCTGAATAAGCAAATCGTACGATCGTTGGTATCGGCGGATCTCTTTCAATGCTACGGTTCCGGGCTTATAGCGACGAGTCCGACCGACGGTGGTAGGGTCTCCGGCTGTTCACTTGTTAGAAGCGATTGGTAATGGGATTGAATGAGGGTAAAACGTACGCTGGACATGGGTGGATGTTTTTGCCAGTCCGACCGTACGTTTGATTTGGGCCTCGTCTGACTTGCGCCGTTGTCGTGCAGAGGAGGGTGAAACGGTCGCCGACTCGTCTCCTTCGGTTCTTTGAGCTGGACCGGGTTTTGGTCTTTGTCGTTGAGGTTGAGTCGCAGGTGTCTTGCCTCCACGACCTCGTTTTGGGGGCATAATTACCGTTCGATCAATTGGGTGCGTTTAATTCTGTATGATTGTTTCTGGAGCGATGCGACACGGATGTAAGTTGTCGCGTATGCAGGAGCTTAGGTAAATAGAATTGCACGAGATGTCATGCCTCGAAAGTGGGATAAACTGAGCTGTGGTTGGTAAGTTGAAAATCTTAGCAATCAGTGTCCTGAGGTAACCGCAACAAAATTACCAAAGGGTCAATTGAAAAGAAGGAAGATTTGTGCAAAAATTGAGGAGGTTGGGAAAGTCCTATCTAAGTCCAAACCCTCCTCGAAAACATCCCCAGCCCGGGTTTATTGCTGCTGCTATTGAAGCTCACCGCCCACGTGATGATAACGTTATCATACAGGCCACCTGGAAGAAGAAGCTCTGTTCCAATCTACCTAATTTCTTGTTATTTGTCCCTTCTGGTTTCGCTTCCCTTGATAGCTTAGGGTTGACTGTGCTCTCTTGTCTGCGTGTATTGTAAACATCTTGTTAACTTTCATTGTACTTTTATTACACATCACCGTACCACAGCCTCCACCAGTGATATACCACCACTATCGATGGCAGCTCTATGGGGGAATGGCGGGCAAGGAGGCCAGTTTCCTCTGGAGCAATGGTTTTATGAAATGCCCCCAGTCACCCGGTGGTGGACAGCTGCCACTGTGGCTACATCAGTATTGGTCCAGTGCCACATTCTGACGCCGTTCCAACTGTTCTACAGCTTCCGTTCAGTCTATGTCAAGTCGCAGGTATGTCAGAAACGATAAAGTTTCCCCATGAGAATTAGGCTGATGATCAACAGTATTGGCGTCTTATCACAACGTTTCTTTATTTTGGACCCCTCAATCTAGATTTACTCTTCCACGTCTTTTTCCTACAGCGATATTCCCGTCTCCTTGAAGAGTCCTCCGGCCGATCTCCAGCCCAGTTCTCATGGCTACTTTTCTATGCGGTGTCCTCCCTGCTACTTATTTCCCCGTTCCTCTCGCTCCCATTCCTGGGAACCTCGCTTTCGTCGAGCCTTGTCTATATATGGAGCCGACGCAATCCGGAGACTCGTCTTAGCTTCCTGGGGATATTGGTGTTCACAGCCCCATACCTGCCTTGGGTGTTGATGGTATTTAGTCTTGTTGTCCATGGGGTTATTCCCAAGGATGAAATCTGCGGGGCCGTGGTTGGCCATATCTGGTACTTTTTCAATGACGTCTACCCGTCGTTGCATGGTGGCCACCGCCCCCTAGATCCGCCGGCGTGGTGGAGGCGGCTGTTTGAGCCAAGGACGAGGACTGACACAACGAATGTAAACCGTGATTTTGCTGCCGCCGCTGCTCCAGAAATTCGATAGGTGGTTCCAGGCTATATGACCGTCCATACCGTCTCAAAACGCACGGACAGTGGATTGTTGAACTGTTTACCCATCTCCAACCAAAATGATGCCGGAGATAACTGTTTGGATGAGCAATGGCATCGAGGTTCAAGCATGGGTAGCAGACAAATTCAAATATGAAGATACACGAACTCCGTCACACAAACCATACCATCTGTGTCGGAATCTGCGGGAATAGAATCAGATATACTGCCCCAGTTCTCTTATCGCGGGCCACCAGTAGTGCCTTGCATCTACCCGCTATTTACCTGGGGCTTGAGTACCATGGGGAGGGAGTATTCGATTCAGAAGGAAAGAACTCGTTTCGATTAAGATGAAGGCTGGGTTGTTGCCTTGCCAAATCATTAGAATAGTACAATGACCTCATCCACATTCTTGATCATGTCGAACGTGCACAGCTGTATCCCAGATTGCGTATGCACTGGAAGCAACTGATGGTCGAAGCAGGCGCCAGCGTTTCTAAAAAGCTGCAGAGGAACCCAGAAATACCAACGAAGTCATACTCAACTATTTATTTAAAGAAGTCATACGTATCTAACGTGGCTGTGAAAGAATTCCCCGTCATCTCTGCCAAATTCAGTCAAGTAGTAAATTTAGCACACCCCGCCGACACCTCCCATTGATGTAATCCGTGTCATGGATCTGTCGGAATATCATGAATATCAGTAGGCTGGTGTTACACGGCAGATGTAGATAAGTAGAAGAAGCTTGGCTTGAGGAAATATTGAGCCCACCACGTAATCGACCAGAGAGGCCTCTTACATATTTGGACAATCTGTTTGGTATGGCATCATTTGCATGTGAATCCATTCCATAGAACAAAAGACCATGTGGAGTTGAGCGGCGTTGATCGACAGGACAATTTCTAGTTAGGGTAGCCAAGGCGCGTTGCTGCGTATTCGTTTAGGGGAATCCGATTACGATGATAAGGTACTGGACATAGTTTTTAAGATGAAGGTAATAATTAAACTACCTACACAGTAGGCACTTAACCAAGCCTCAACCAGTGTCTAAATAAGTAGATAAGTAATGTAAATTGTATAATACAATCGCGTAAATCCTAGGTTCTTTGCGCATTAGTACTCCGTAGATTTTGGTGATTATTTGAATAGATAATTGCTAAATAAACCTGACTGCAAGGCTAAGTGTAGGTAGTTAGGGTTAGCATTCCTATTTGGTGTGGCCGCAATCACAACCATCGAGGAGAAACCGAAGGGAAAAAGAATAACACCGGAAATCTTAACGATTGGGTTTGGTTTTTCTTTTTGAGCTTGTTTTTTTAGGGTTATTTAGCGTGTTTCAGCTTCTCTGCCTAAATTGAAGGTTGACAGACAAGTCCGAACATCAGAGTGGACTATTCGGAAAATGTCCACGCGTTCTTCGCAAGAATTTCCAGTTGATGTAATGAATCTCTATCAGACCCCGTTCTCGGGTGGCTGTATCTAAGCGCTGAGGTCATGGTGCTTCCTTTTAAGTGGAGGAGAGGAGCCACTTCAGTCTACCACAGTACTCTAAGTACTTGCACAGCCCAGATTGCGGGTTCTGGTGGACGGTGGTTGGGCTACCAGCGTTGGTGGAGATTTCTGTGGGGCGGTATTTGTGGGAAGAAGCTTTCGGTCGGGGAAATTCAACGTAGGTAGTTTGGTGGGTAAAGGACGATGGGGTAGGTAAATAGAGGTGCCTGGAACTCATCGACGTGTGTAGACTCAAAGTGTATCTGTCTATAGTAGCAAATAGTTTTGGAGAGTCGGTTTTTTTTTTAATTCTTTTTTGAATTCAACGGGAAAAATCAACTGATACGTCAATCTTAGAGGCGGATAAATTGTTGATGATCTTGGGATTCGCATCTATTCCGAGTACGAAACACCCAATGCATCCACGTTGTTGGGACATGGCAGACCGACCTCGGCGAATCAGTGGGATTTCCAACCTCATTGTCCCCACGGATAGGTAGATTGACAGGTGATGGTTCGACCAAGGAGAAACACCCACGATCTTCGGATAGTCAACGAACTCCGCAGTACAAAATGTTTCAGAAGAAATGCGAGACAATAACGAATACGAGACGAATTTCTGGATATCCCCGCGGAACTATGTTTGGTACAGTAGTTGTAACAATGGAGTCGAAAGTTAACCTTGGGTGGACTCGAAGGTAAATCCACTCACTTACTACTCAAAGTAAGGGAATCATGGACAAGAGTCTTAAGGTTTCTTGGAAGGCTTGAGGCTAAGAAACGTCTACTCCAGAGTTGACGCCGGTAGGACAAAATGGACAAATGGAATGCAAAAGGATAAAAAGGATATGCAAAAAGGACAAGCCTTTGTACGTAAGCATAGTGGTCCAAGCTTATTGTGGGGAATCTGTCTTCTTTTTAGACACGAGGAGGAGGATTAATTGAGAGAGGGGATATTTATATAATATACTCAAATAAAAGAAAAGAATAGGAAATTGAATAATTTCTTAGGTGGTACTTTACTGTAATAATAAGTTGACTGGGGAGAGAATAATAATAGCCAAGTAATAGTATATAGTATATCATCAATAGTCTCTAGAGAAGGTAAACAGTGTACTTTTACAGTACACTCATACATAGCCACTGGTCTTAGTTTAATATACCCGTGGAACCAACTAGTCAACTCTGGGTTTAGTGGCGGCCGATTCGTTCAGTCTTGCCTCCACTTTCTTCTGGGCTTTTGTTCTTCCCTGTCTCCAGTACTACTCCATTCTCATCTCCTTCTCCCCTGTCCTTTCCTTAGGTTTTGGTCTCCTTCTCCTTATTCCCCAACCTCTCTTCCTCTCTCACC
>MVGC01000476.1:0-17635 GCA_003589665.1 Aspergillus sclerotialis | reverse complement strand
ACTTCAAAGTTCTTTGGTCATGTGATGCATTGTCACATGCCAGGAAAAAACAATAATCCGCCTGTCCAGGTTAAAGCAGTCTTATAGATCGCTGATTTTGGACAGCCGCGTTACTGTCAATGCTGATTCTGTATATGTACTAAACTATTCATAGCAAGTATTGTTCGCCATATAAAAGGAACTGACATAACTAGCAAAATCATTCCAAAGGTTTTCTATGCATAGGTCTTAGTCCCGAAGGAAGATATACAGAGAGGCACCATATGGGACCGAATAATGCAGAAGGATTGCTGGGTTGAATTGAAGATTCTATATAATACCAGCGCAATCCAAAGCACTTAAAAGATTGCAAGCCTTGATGATCAGCAGCTTCGTGCGATTCTATTCCGAGGATTATATCTTACTCTCTCGAGGGCATATCTTTCCCTTCACCTTCCTCCAAGACTCCAGCCCTCTTTTTGCTGCAGTTTCCACCTTGAAGTCTTTATCACGCATACGTCTATCAAAAGTCTCAAGCGATACCCAGCCCTTAAATCCCTTCTCTACAATCCACGCCCTCGCAATTTCGGAAACAGGCATATAACCACCTAAATCGGTTTCGTAGGGGAAAGGCCTGGCGTATTTCGACCAGGTAAACTGCGGTGCTTCGCCTTCCAGGTACCAGGGGTGGGATTTGGAGAAAGGAGGGTCGAAGCGTTCGCCGTCGGATAATTGGACGTAGAATATCCTTCCGAGCGGGCATTCTTTAACGAAGTGTTCAAGTGTATCGTGCAGATCCTTATCTGCATTTGGGTACATTCCCGATTTGGCAAATGGATCTGCCCATAACTTTGTAACGACGTGGAATGTGTCGAGACATAGACCAAAATTCGGTCTGTTGACTGCTTCAACTACCTCCAGGGAGGATTCCCATGTAGAGCAGTTGACTCCCCATGATAGGGCTTCGTATGCAATTGACACAACCGGTTGCTTGGAGCTGGCGAGATCGGCTAGTCGTTGGAGTTCGGAGATGATGACTTTCTGATCGGATGTGCTGTCTTTGCTGTATTGAGATGGGACTTGTAAATATGGAGCTTGGAGCCTTCTGGCTATTTCGATCCACTGGTTGGCAACTTGTAGTCTTTCTTTTAATGCGGAATTATATCCTTCGAAGTTCTCAAAGGCTGCAAGGGAAATCGCTTTTATCCCGGCTTGGTCGCATATCTCTTTGATCCTCTCGGCCCCGTCGAGCATGGTCAGCTTCTGTGATTTGGAATATGCCTCTAAGTCAGAGAAAACCACCTCGATGCCTTCATACCCGTACTGAGCAGCGGTGCTGATTTTTAGATCCAACGAATGACTCGGGTGCTGGCCTAAGGAAAGACTTCCAATTGCGAGCTTGTTGCTTACCATTCTGGATGTGGCATGAAGGGGTGTAAGTGCAGGAACTTGTTTCAGTATTATAAAGATAAAGAGGCCGGGTTTTGTTGAGCGGAGAGACTGCTAAAATAAATCGAAACTGTCTTTCGTCGCGGAAGTTGGTTTCCGAGTAGATGACAATCAATGAAGAAGAAACCCCTCCATTCTCTTTATTTTGAACCAGTTGGTAGTCATAAATCCGCATCCACGAATTGGCTCTGATGACCCAGGGATTGCTTGGGATTGGCATGTTTGACGCATGAGCCGTATGGAACTGACATATATTCATCAATTGGCAGTGATTTGGATCGCGAAACTCGGAAATCTGTTCAATAATATCTTCTTCGCTTTATGGGGACGAATTCTGAGTTGTAAATAACCAGGGCTTGAGGGCTGAAGAACTCGAATTGGAGTGTCAACAAGTATCTTAACTCAATGAACACAGGATATATGCAATATCCAAACAACGATCAAGTCGTCGCTGCAAGCTAAAGCAATTATCTGCCATTGCGTTTTAAGCAAATATTCCGTACCAGATACATTTCAAACTCATAACTAATGCGCTGAAGAAGACAATCAAGCAAATAATGTACCAAATAATTGCAGGTAATAATGAAGTAGATCCAACGAGATATTCGATACGCCTTTCATGAATCAACTGTAAGTCTGATACTTGATAGGAAATGTCTCTGCGATGGCGGCGTGTTCTGCAGACCGTGGACTATTCCACACAGCGGAATAGTTACGAGGCAGGTGAAGCCAACAGGTATAATTACGAGTATTCTTTCCCCCAAAAACAGCATACCGTTTGATTTATCTTGTAAGGACAGTGGAAGAATAATAGGACCTAGTGCCATAGCAAAGGCCAATATAAAAAATAAGTTGTCGCGATACCAGCCTTCGTTGCGAAAGTTGTGCTTGCAAATGCTTTGGATTCGGGCGCAAGCATGTTTCTCATTCGCTGGTTCGTCGCTCCATTGAAGTCGTGGTTACATACCGATTTGGACTCGTTTCCTCCGTCTAGTGTCACGGCGATATGCCGTTTAGGCTCCACGGATGCAGAAACATTCAGACTGTCACAGCTATTTGGCAGATGAGGTCTCCCTAGTTTACCGTTCAATTCTAAGTCATATATGTGCTCCAGATTGGAATTTATTCCCTCGCCTAGCGTCATAGAGACGGGCTGTGTAGGCTCCTGGGAGAACAATGTAGAAGTTACCCAACTGTCGCTGCCATCGAGATGGCGTTTCATTGGTCGGGCGTTCAATTTTGAATTATAGTTATAAGTTGGATTGGAATTACTTCCCTCATCTAGCGTCATTGGGATCTGTTGTGTAGTCCATGGCGGACCGATACAGAACTATCCCAACTGTCGCTATGATTGAGCAGATGAGGCTTCTTATCATTGGAGTGAATTTCTATTGAGTAGATCAGATTTATGCATGAACTCCCTGCGAACGGTAATTTTAAAGATTTCTTACCAGAAAATCCTTCAGCCATTAAAAGTCCAGGGAGCAATAACAATAACACAGGTACTAGCTGACCGAAGCCCCAGTGATTCTCTTCCATATCAGGGTCATAAAACTTGTGCATGTCATTACGAAGCACGAAAAGACGAATTGTCCCCCATATTAGGGAGAATATTAGCCAAAACAACTAGAATTAGGTCAGAGCCAAAGCATGTAAGACAGGGATGGAAAAAATGAAAGGACTGGCCACATACCCCACAGATATCTGAGCCTAGATAGTCCAGTACAGACTGTGAGGCAACAAATATAACAAGGGAAAAGGCCACTGGCGGGAGAAAGCATTTGAGCACTTTTCGGTGACCCTTGGAGTTTTCCGCTAGCCCACACCAAAGTTTTCCTCCATAGATTACCTGGGACCGTCCTCAGCATAGTGACTGCTAACCTTCGAGAAGTTGTAGAAAACTGTATCAGTCGTAGGAAAAGCCCTCCGACAAGAAATATTTCAGAGAAGATCACATAGAAACCTAATCCTTCCAAACTAAGACGGAAATCTCCGAGGTTAAAGAAGCATATAGCCGGCATAGCGATGAGTTCTTTATCAGCCACGGTTAAAATGTATTTCGAAGGGCCAAAATTTGACACGGACGAACTTCCTGTGGGAAGGAGTCCTATAGCGAGCATGACAGCCAGTCCGGCCATGAGTAACACTCGCACATACCAGATATATCTATTTCTCTGGAGGTATTGCCTGAAAAACATCAATGTTGCGATATGCTTGATAGAAGAGTACCAAGTAAGAGTTGTTATGATTTGCCAGTAATAGAATGACAATCCGCAACGAAGCTCGGAGTACCCACTTATCAGAATAGCAAGACCGGTGACTAGTTGCTGGTCACTCATTGCTAGAACGACCTTTGTAGCGATTGGATGTTAGTTTGTCGTCTTCGCGGTTTCCCTGCTCTGCTACTATTGTCAGGGAGTACTTACGACCTCCAGCGCTTGGCTGTACTGTGACGATGGGGACTTTCCAAAAACCCTCCATACCTGTTTTCGAACCGAGCTATCCAAAATATTTGGGGTTGGGCGTTCGGGGCCAATGTTTTCTTCTTCGGGCGTTGTAATGTAGCGAAATATCAAAGCCAGCAGAGTTGCCCACGCGGTAGTGACGAACCCTACAACGACCTTAAATACAGTTAGCCACTCGTTTTCACGGCTACTGGGATCGCCTACTCCTATGCCTGAAATATCGGGATTTGGTTCGAAATCTCGTGATATTTCCCTTGAGCAATTAGGGGCCTGGCAGGGCATCAAAAGGGTGCTGAGCTAACGGATAAGGGTTCCCTCCCGGATTTAGCATGATATTTTAAACATTCCCCTGTTGCGCCCAGTGAGGCTGAGCGGTGCGCTATGTCAGAGTCGTTAATTGATCGTCGCGTGGGGATCATTCGCAATTCCACGGGCAAAAAGAGCCGAAGTTCTCCCAACATGACGAAGGGGCATATTAATTCTGTCTAGCTTCATCCGAGGTACGTTTGGATGTAGCCCGGTCGGAGTGTACCTAAGCAGAGTAGTATGGCCCTGTATGCCAGGTATTCTCTAGATTAACGTCATCGACGAGGTTATGAAGAGTGTGCTCCATGCTAACTAAGCTCTCAAGAAAACATGGGAATCGGTCGAAAACTCGAATCGAAAGCATTGAGTCTTGTGGTTGATGAGATGTGAGAGAACAAACGGATTGTTGTGAAAGACTTCCTCTCGTGTCACCTGATAACTGGTATTAAAGGCCACTGCGACCTCCTCCATCTCTTGTTCAAAACACCTCGATGAAATAAAAATCCACTGCAATTTAATCATGCTTACACTCACACCAGCCTTAATTTAGTGCAGGGTAACACAGCAATCGAGATTTTGTCAAATATTCCCCTATATATAGCAGTAACGTCTATTGAACAACAGCAACCTGCCCACGAACAGGAATATTATGGCTCTGCCCCGGCTCCGGGAACCCAGTGACATTGACATCCTCCCTAAACAAGAGGCAATGCGTTGAGCCACCATAATGGAACATACCGATTTCATCACCCTTATCAACATGGTCCCCTTCTTTCACAGTAGCCTCGCAGGTGGACACCTCCGCCATCCCAATGCCGACAAAAGCCATCATTCCGATCGCCGGGTTGTCAGCTTCGATGAAGATAACTTGCCGTGTCGCCATAGACGAGAGATATGATTGCGTCGCGACGAAATTCTGGCCACTAATTTGTGACCCATCCTCGTCCTGGGTTGCGAGATCGATAGAGAGTGGTTCTGAATAATATGTGCCATTGATAGTATATATCTTCACGATCCGTCCTGAGACAGGAGCATGCCAGCGGTGGTAGCTGAGAGCGCTTAGAAAGGCTTGGTAGATGGTTCCGCCGATGAATTGCTCTGCCATTGGGTCGCCACCGAGCATGTCGATAATCGAGTAGGGTTTTCCCTTGGCCCAAAATACATCCCTGGCTTTTACGTTGCGTTGCACTTTGTATGTTTTCGACTCGCAGGAGTTGACAATCACGCTGTCATCGTCGGGCGATGCGACTGGGCGGATGCCGTCTCTGAATAAACGTGTGAAATAGTCATCCCAGGACTTGTATCCGCGGTACGGAGCGGCAGGGTTGGAGATATACAGCTCATCAAAGGAGTAATTAGTTCGACCCAGGTTTCCAACCGTCTCGAGATCCTTCAGACCAGTGCTTCCAAACCAATCTGTCGGTCCATTCCCAAGAACATGGGTAGAGTCTGGCGATTGCAAATACGTGCTCCAGACATTGAGTATCTTCTGAATCATCGTGTTGACATCTGGGTCAATGAAAGCCGCAAAGCCACTATGTGTACCCATTGGCCAGTTCAATATAGTAGCTATTGGCACTCCAACAAAGCTCATACGATTCTCCCTCTCACTGTACGGCGGGGCAGTCCCAATCACATGGTTTAACACTTGCAAGAGGTGCTGGTAGCTTCGAATCTCGGGTTTTCCGCCGATATCGTGAGTATAGCGACCTGTTTGGGGAACTTCTTTGAACATTGAATCGAAGAGCATATACAAGCGTGGACTAGTTTCGATAAGTGTTTGGAACTCTTCTAGGACCGGGTGAAGTTGTTGAGGGTTCTGGTGGACGTTTCGGATTACGTGTGACAGCCATTCCGTATCGCTTGACTGCGGGATATGTGGCCAATTTGTGAGTCTTTATTTGGTTAGCGAACTTCTGAATTGCCGAGATTATGGCGACGTACTGGTCGTTTGTATAGTTTCGCAAGGCATCCCCAAGGATAGCCAGGTGTAGAAATGCTGTTAGGAATAGGAAGTGTAACCACATCACGCACGGGGAGACGAGAAATCTCTAAAAGACAAGAACTGACAAATTAACAGCAGACGATTTAGGATATTATTAAAAAAGCCTCAAACAGCAGAGCTGAAGATTGAGATATGAGCAAAACTAGTGCAACTCCATTTATGAAGATAACCATGAGAACCATGGAAAGAATGTCTATAACGTGCGGAGAAGACAGTTTTTAAGTCAGGGAAAAGCATTCATTGCACTCTGGCTATGCTCTGCTCTCACGGATAGACCATCGTCGAGCCCTGGTCCACTGCAAAACTTTGAAACAAACTGAGTTTCGCGCAACATGATGCAACAAACATATCATGGAGAGTTTGGGAGGTCTGGATATAACGAACTATCGGTAATGAAATGCCATTTTATTGGCCTTTCAGTATTATGTTCCTGTGGTCTTTGAATAATTGGAGTGTCGTGATTGATAGACCATGGATCTCCCGGATCCGTCTAGATGAGCTTGTCTCCTGGATCCACAGACGATCACATCGAGAGCTTCATTTGTGATCAACGACCTAATGTGTGTGTCCACTTGAGTTAATCTACATCCGGCATACTCTGATCCGAAACGATCCTGTAGAGTTGAAGCTTATATGAGCAAAAGTTAATATTGCCCAATTATGAGCAAGGCAGGAGAACAAAAAATAGGTGGTATAAAGCATGGATAACTACAGGAAGCTGCTGTATCATCAAATTGGCTCCAATATAAAAATCTCCCACGAGACCCTTGGGTGGAGGGCCGAGTAATGGCCAAGGTGAATGCTCAAGGTATATCTACTTTGTGGGAGGCAACTGGAGCGGGCTTTGAACACTCTCATATCGCCCTGCTTAAAACAGACCGAATGGTATTCGCAATGCTCAAGTGTGGACAGAAGTCCCTTCGCTCCGATCGGCTGATTTACGTGTTCCCCTGGTAGAGTTACAGCCCCATCTCCACCGTTACGATGGAGCTCTATGGCTCTGCAGCAAAGCTTAGCTTTCTCTCTACCGGGTCGGATTGATCGCCAGGCCGATTTCCGCGAAGTTAGTTTATCATACTTCTGCAGGCTGCTATTTCGGTCACTAGGACTATTATACATGTTGTCAACTCCTATTTATAGCTGCGTAATGCTTTTGATATGTTCAATATTCACGAGGTATCTACACATTTCAGCCCTCCTACGTGACGTTGTAAGACTGACATCGAATCAAGAAACCATCTCGAAGGTGAAGAGCTTTTGCGAGAAGCACCATTAACTCCTAAAAATATATTTAGAACTTCCTGACTACCTCGCATGGGAGGAACTAACCGCGTCCCCAGCCGTCGATCAACCCAATTTTCAAGTATTAGGCAGCCACAAATGAGCATATCACCAGCGCTACATACCTACCAGTTACAATCTGCATTGCTGTAGTCCAAAGAGGGTTACCGGCCACAAACCGAGGTTAAGGAGACCGACCCATAAACCAGTGGATGATGCAATCAAGCCTCCGGGTAAATCCCTCTAGCCGAGTTCCACTTTATCCACCGGTACTTTAGGTCGCGATACAGGAGGCTTATAATCGTCGTTGACTATGAGCGAATTCTACTGTATTCTCCTTACTTCTTATCGGATTCTCCACATGATGGTGTGGTGCAATATGTGCGGTTGACGTCTGGTGGAATGATATGAGGTTCGTGCTTTTATGTTAGGGAGATCGACTTGTGTTTTATTGGCGGGTTTTGTGAAGATATGAAGGAGTCGTTCGCATGGGACAGGGTCTCAGAAATTAGAGATTGAGAGGTCTCGTTTTGCATGGTGTCCTCTGGTAACTTCTGACCGGACGTCCATGTGAACGAGAGTATTCTAAGAAGCCACCCTCCTGTTTACTCGGAATGCTTTCCTCTTTGCTGTTGTTTGTTGAGAAAGGTAGCCCCTTACTAGCACCAACTCTTAGAACCTAACTGGCATGCAATACGGGAATGCGTCTTTTTTCTGACCTGTAAAAACCAGCAGAGCTTCCATACGGAACAATCAATAAAATTAGTGGATGCGGTGGGGATATTGACAATAAAAATGAATAAAAGCAATATGTCAATAGAAACACGGTGATAATTCAGGCAAGTGGGCAAATGTCACAACCATCAGGATGAAATTGCATATTACTTTAGATGCTCGAATCCAGATCCAGTTTTCAGCGCACGATCCTATTCATCCATAATCAGGGCAATCCAATACATAGAGTATCAGGGTAATCGATTCACAGGTTCACTCACCATCATCCAAACAGGCATAAATTTCGACATATACACGCCACCAATGCCATTGCTCCTCTCCAAATAGGACCATTGGTGCCACCGAGGATGTCTTTGACCACCTGTTTCGCAAAGTCCACCGGCGGAGTCTTCGACGGCACACCCAACCCATTTCCACGATCCCGGATCTCTTTTTGTGCCCTCTTATATAGCGAGTTTTCAGGCAATTTGAGATCACCGTGAGACATGATAGTTGTGTCTACTGCCCCGGCGACCAGAGAGATGACTTTGACCTCGAACGGGCTCATTTCCAGCTTCAGAGTCTCGCTGTAAGCCATAAGAGCTGCTTTGGAGGCGTTATACAGACCTGTATAATGTTATCAGCCACATCCAAGTCCCGAAATAACGGAGAAATTGACTGGAACTCACCGAGCCAAGGTGTATACAGGACCCCCGAAATCGAGCAAAGATTAACAATCGTCCCCTTAGCAGCAATAACCATCGGAGCAAAAGCCTGGGTCACAGCGAGAACGCCCCAGAGATTTACATCGAAGATTTTTTTTGCTTCTTCGATACTCACATCCAGTGTCGGCATGCATATGGTTTGACCTGCATTGTTGACGAGAATGTCGAGAGTCTCTGTCTCCTTCCGGACGATTTCGACTGCAGCTTCAATGCTAGCCTGTGAAACGACGTCTAGCTCCAGCAGAGTGATATTCTCTAGATGCTCGAGATGCGTCATTTTAGCCTTCGATCGCGTTGTCGCATAGACGTGTAACCCTGCTGCATGGAATTCTTTCGCTAGCGTGGAGCCGATTCCCCCGCCGCAGCCGGTTATCAGGACAGATTTGGGCATTTTATGATATATTGAATAGTAAAAAAGGGCTGGATGAAAATAATTCAATTGATTAGGGATCAAGGGGGAAGGGAACGCTTTGAGGGGGAAGATAAGACAATCAGGTTGGTTCAATTAGGCTTCCGCACTTACGAGTGCAACCACGCCATAGTCGTAATATACTATTCCTTCTCTTACTAGTGCGAAACTACAATTAGGTACTTTATAATTCCAGTTATATAATACTTTCCCTTTTCATTAGATTTTCTATTCTACTTACTTCCTTTCTCCCTTCTTTATACCTCTCATCAGCAAAGCTCTCCACAGATTACCTAGTAATATCAATCTAAGGCTTTTATCTTCTACTAAATTTTCCCCCGTTCTGCAGTTTGCTCGGATGTCCCTCCACAGGGAACCGTGGCAGAGAAAGACACTACCATTAGGGAGTCGCGCTCTCCATCTACAGGTGATCACACCAATGATCAGGCCACTAAGCTTTCCAAGGCGAGTCCTGCAGTTAAAGATGCGGCCAGATGTCTTCCTCCCTGAAAGATTATTTTGTACGTCCTGTTCGTCATGTGATTCTAGTAGTATTCATCCTAATAAAGCCCAGAGAAACCTCTCTTATAGGACCATCAAAGATCGGACCGTCCTTGTGGTCGCCCTGATATGCTCCGTTTTCTGGTATGGTACATGTACATGTCAAGTTGCTATAGTTTTGTGCCTAATAAATACATAAACCATCGGACATTGACAGTCCAGCTGGGTATCTCTAGACGGACAAAGCCTGATTTTTGAGATGAAATGAGTAAACAGGTATTGCCACATGCACTCCTGCGACTTGGGCCAACAGAATGGTAGACGAACTCGGAAGACAGGCAATACCACATGCTATACTCAACGCTTCCAATTTTTCTCCCACCATCTCTTCTCCTCTCTATCCTCTCTACAGCTCGAAACCAAGCGGAAAGATTCCATCAGTCTGCCCATAATCAAACGGCCAAGGCCAATCGACTAACAGCTCTGGCGGAAGTTGAAACGGAGACAACTCTCCGAATTCCGAGGGGACGGGATCAGGACCCGCGCGCTCGTCCATATAGGCCGATGAACTTGGCCCCCCGCCGTCAAGACCAGAGATAAGAACATCGTCATGATTGCGCGGGGCTCGGAAGACCGTGTTGCTGGGCCGGAGTGTGCGCATGTACTCGTCAATCCGACCAACCTGCGTCTTGAGTCGTTCACTCGCCCCGGCTGCTCGGTGCATGCCCGACTCCAGGCGTTGTAGGAGATCTGCCATTTCAAGCCTGCAGATTGACTGCTTAGTGTCTGCGGAGGCTATGAGATGGTATTCAAAGTACTCACAGTAGCATCCGTACTCGTTGGTAGGATGTTTCGGAGAGACTTCCTTCCATTACCGATCCGAGAATGTAGCCGATTCCGCCAAGGTGGTGGAGCTAGAGTGGTTAGTTTTAATCACAATCATGAGGATCGCCTGTGCAGTTGGCCAAGAAGGTAATAGACATACCAAAGGGGTGCTGATAGCCTTGAGATATTCTACCGGAATCTTAGAAAACACACCGATCAATTCGCCTGCAACGTCACATCGCTTATCGACGCTTCGTTCTTCAGTCGAGAAAAGAACCATCCGCAAGAGCTGCAAAGTAGCCTGAATATTTGCCGATTGGAAGCCAAACAGGTCTCTTTGGGAGTCGCCTGTGACAGGCAGTGTCTCTTTAAGTTGCGGGGGTAGTGCAGCGTAAGTAGACTGTACTTTCTCCATTACAGACGGTTCGGACATTGTGGTCTGTTCATATAATGGCCAAGAGGGAGTCATTCCATTTTTCATGGCGTTGCGCCGTCCCTGGGCATCTACAGCATATTCAAGAATACGATATAGATCAGTTGTATAGTTCCAGCCTCGCAGCCAGCTCACGGGCCCCCGAGACACAACTGATACGGATTGGTCGCCTATATTAGATGAGGGAACACCATAACCAGTGGAGGCTATGAACTCATCGTCAACCTCGCTGGGGTACCTCACCATTGAATGAGCTTCACGGTACCGCACAATACCTCCCCAGACGATCGATGAGTAAATGTCCAATGTGTACATGGACCAAAACTGAAAGCGAGTCAGAACAATTGCTGAGCGATACACAACGCACAATCATAAACATGCAATTACGAGAGACATACCATTCTTCGTCGCTCCTCGACCTCGATGACATTCAGATTCTTCGGCCATAATTTCTCGTCGTACAGCCCATCCATATCAAGTAAGGTGTGGTACATTCCAGCGTACTGTCGCATAGCTCTGATCTGTCCATTTTGGATACTGGCAATAGCGAGAATAGCACAGGCTCTCATGTAATCTGTCCCTTTCGCGGTTGCAAGGTCTTTTGGTATCGAGTCCTTCGCTGCCGTTTGAAAAACCTCGGATGGTGGACTCGCCAGCTGAGAAGGACCCCAGCGATTAGAATACAAAGCTCCGTCACGAGCACGAGCAGAAGTCAATGCGCAGACTGCCATAGTTGAGGCAAACAGTCCTTGATTTCGCAGATACTCATGGCTTTGGAGCTTGTTGAGGAAGGATATGCGATGAAACAGGGGAAATCTGAGTGTTATGTTAGTTTCGGTGCTGATAACGATCATCTACTGGGCACTCCGACATGGGATATACAATCTCGAAATATGCCTGTACGAGATTCATGATTGTGGGCTCGCTGGCAATAGCAAACGCCTTCCACGATCCCTGAATACCGCTCTCATTATTATGGGCCGTTACGCTCCATAGATCGTGGTCTAGGCGACTGGGAGCTCCATTATTTGTATTGGTGACCCCTAATTCGGCATCTCCGGCAGCGGAGCCACTGTGTGTAAGGTACCCGGGCTGATCGACCCCAGAGATAGGTTTTGTCTTTGTACCTCGTCGCCTCGTGGGGCGATTGAACGTACAGGGGATATCAAAGTCCGCGCAGTTCTTGCATCGCCGTAAGGGGTCGTCAGTACTTTTACTGCATTTGATGCTACGGCTGTTGCAGAAATCGCCTAACTTCTATTAGAATAGTCAGATATATTGATAGTGGGACCACATACAAGCCTTTGAGGCCCGCCGAAGTTTCCGCGGGCGTTGCGGCATTCATATACGGGTTTGTAGGGTGAGGAGCTACGACGCGTCTAATGAAGTGGGAAAAGAACCACGCATCCCATCGCACTGATGGGGTAGGATGAACGCGTGCAATTAAGTCCTTCTTCACCGGACATAAGCTCTCGACAAAGATCTAATTATAGCGACGAAGAACAAGAACGTATTGACGGAAGGTCCTGGAAAATCGGAGCCAATATTCAAATGCTGAGTCAGCCATTTATCATGTAACTAACTTAGCGTTTTCACCGCTACCGAATCCCTTTATCAACAAAAGTATATTTCTATGAAACTAATTAGGATCTTGATTAAGATATTATACACGCTTATATACTCAAATATAATAATTACTACAGTGCCGTGGGACTAAGTTACCTATGGGACCCCCGTTGGCATCTGGGACTGGCATTGCAAGAAGGTTATGAAACTCCTTAACGTTTCGCTTTCCAAGGCTACTATAGACCAACTGTGCTTCGACGATTCCCATTCGGATATGCTTTACGCCTACTACTAATATACAGAAGAAGTATAAGACTCGCAAATCAGAGCAAATCACGCTCCTTCACAAAATTCCTGGTGTAAGTATTTCTCGCCAACAATCTTGCTCCTATCCTCTTCGGAAAGCTCCCCAATTCCCTTTCTAGCAAGAATATCTCCATGCATTTGATAGGCCTGTTCCATCTTCCAGGAGAATGGACTGGAGCTTGAGAATAGAGATTCGATGGACTCCAAAGAGCGATTGCAGGTCTCGGGATAGAAAAGATAGACAGTGGGAATCCAGATCAAATTCAACCCCGCAAGAAGGAAGTAACTGCGGCTTTTGATGCTGTCGAACATGATTGGGTTGACGAGGGTGGTCATGCCAACGCCAATGGCCCATCCAGTAATACCAAATCCATTGCCCTGGGCTCGAAGGTCGGAGGGGAATATTTCCGTCGGTACCAGGAAGGCTACTGTACCCCAAGTTGCTGCGTACCTGCGCGTGAACGAGTTAGGACCTTTCTCCTAATGTTTTCATCTGAGGTGTCCACTCACCCTAAGTTGAAGAGGAAGAGCATCGCCACTGCCGCCGGGGCAAATTGAGATGCCTTATCAGGCCTGTGAAGGGAGCCCTCGTATACAGATCCGGCCTAGAGAGGTTCGATTAGCTTCATTTTATGTGGACTCCCAAGCAGTTGTATCTCACAATTATCTCTACAACAAACAGACAAGCTGCTCCTAGCATGAGACACATCCGACGGCCAAGACGGTCAACTATCTGCGCACTGATAATGGTTCCAACGATTCCGATCGTATTCAGACCGCCTGCGAGTCCATTCTGCGTGATCTCGCTATATCCAGCTTGACTAAGCAAGACCGGTGAATATGCCGTTACTGCCTACGCGAGTTGTTAGTGAACCATACAATCGAAAGCAATAATGCTGTTCATACCGTGATCCCGGTCCACGAGCCCATTATCTGAAGGAACAGACAGAGCCAGGCCCGTCGACATAAACTGGATCCTGGCCTGC
This sequence comes from Aspergillus sclerotialis, assembly GCA_003589665.1. NCBI lineage: Eukaryota > Fungi > Ascomycota > Eurotiomycetes > Eurotiales > Aspergillaceae > Aspergillus > Aspergillus sclerotialis. The sequence goes on along the minus strand of MVGC01000476.1, from coordinate 3,685 downwards.
CACCTTTGCCTATCAGGATTTTAGCAAACTGTATAGGCGAGCTCGGTTTGCTATCCTGTGCCATGGCGATGATTTCCGCGTATTCGTGTTCAATCGCTTCCGGGGTGGCCTTGTGGCCCCGAATACGAGTCAGAAGTTCGCGGACCTCGTCGTTCCGGCCAACAGAGGCAAGGTATCGAGGGCTATCTGGCAACAACTTAATGCAGCCAACAAGGATAAGGGCCGGAATGCATTGAAAAGCGAGCAAGAAGCGCCATCTAATATCCGAATAACCATTGTTGATGAAGGCGAGGCCGAAGGAGAGCCAGTAGGCAACAGAAATCCCAAGGTCTCGGAACTGTCAGTCTTCGTAAGTACACTGGGATGGTGGACTAACAATTGGCAATGAAAACATAACCCAAACGTCCACCACGATGGTCCGCCGAAGAAGTTTCTGATATAAGCACCGGGGCTATTCCTGTTAAAGCTGCATAGAGTTAGGACTTATCAAGTCTGCATTAAACCATCAGATGCGTGCACATACCTCCTGTACCAATACCCGTCACGACCCTCGCGACCAACATGAAATCCGAGCTCTGGATAGCAGCTTGCAATGCACCACCTATGAGCGCAAAAACAGCCCCGATAAAAAGACCGTTGATACGGCCGATACGATCAGCTAGCCAGCCACCAGCAAAACACCCAAAGATGCATCCCAAGTAGTAGATGCTGACCAACCCTCCTTGATGAGTGGTATCGGTCACGGTGCCATCAGCTTTTCCAATTCCTACTTCAGTAACGTAAGTCGGCGAGGCATTGACGCCTCCCATAACACCCTGGTCATATCCTTCGAAGAAAATCGCGACAAGGGAGAAAGCTTGGATGGCGAAATTGAGTTGGCGCGGCGACAGCCGCTTCCATAACATGGTGTAGCCCATTTCGTGAGAATGAGAAGTTCAGTATGGGACCACCAAGAGAATAACCAGGGGGTGCATGGGTATAAAGTGTCCACGAGGGTCTTTTATACCCGGTCACCCGCGAGTCCGATCCGAGCTCCCGTACACATTCGACATATGTTTTAGCGATGGTGCTCCAGGTTTTGCCATCACCTGGAGATGTAGAGGAATATGGAGAAGCAATCAAGCATTTAAGCGTTTAGCCGATCCGAGGTTACAGTGAGTGCAAAGAACGATCTTCTACGCTTTCTATGCATGGCTATGGCTCGTTCCTCTTAAGAATTAATAGGACTTGCAACCTTCTTTAGTCCTCTTTTGCCCAAGTTTCTATATATTTTGTTCTTCAGTGGACTGATGAAAGCGTCTTTCTTGTTTCAAGCAAAGGCTTTCATGCCTCCATAGTCCGCCGCTAGACCTAATTCAGTATGATCCGCCCTAATAGGGTAATAAATCGTCGGACTAGACTCTTCTAGGTATAACCTGTAAGGACCACGTTTTACCGTTTAAGCGTTTAGGCGCTTTGGCATCAAGCGTTCAACCAGATTTGCTCCCCCTAATGATACCGACATTATGGGGCTCCATTGCTACGCGAATCAAGCCAAACACAACTTCTCCAAAGTCGTGTTAGAATGGGTGAAAACTGTTTCCTTGTCCCCACCTAGCGGGCCCCGGCTTGCGTTGCAATGCGACTTTGGCCGATTCCGACAGACCAGATCGTTCGATATAAAGGCGTTGAACCTCGCTGAAGTATTCCAATTCAAGACTATCTCCTTCTACCAACTATATCCTTACCGAATAGACCTTATATCCCAAATTAATTGTTTTCCAGCACGATGACAGTTAATGGGAGTGTAAGCACATCTAAGAACGTCCTGGACCTGACGGTTCTAGGGCTGAATAGTGGTACATCTATGGTAGGCTCCATCAAGCTTCCTAGAAGATACGTGGATGACTGCTTTACTTACACGATTGCTAGGATGGAATTGATTGTGCTCTATGTCACTTCTTCCAAGAAACTCCCGAGTCTCCCATGCACTTTTCTCTGCTGAAGGTAAGCAAAGTCGAGTAATTCGCGGATGGCCAACGCAGTGTGCATGATCTGACGATTCTGTACAGTATGGAGAAATCCCGCTTGAACCTACTGTTAAGAAGCGAGTTATGAATATGATCCTTCATAATAAAACATCACCCTCGGAGCTGTCCGAGGTGAACGTCATCCTGGGCGAGACTTTCGCAGCCGCGGTACACCAATTTTGCAAAGAGCAAAATGTAGACATTTCCAGCATCGACGTTCTGGGATCTCACGGCCAGACAATCTGGCTCCTCTCGATGCCCGAAGAAGGTGAAGTCAAAAGCGCCCTGACAATGGCAGAAGGTTCATTCCTAGCCTCTCGCACGGGCATCACATCCGTCACCGACTTCCGTGTCAGCGACCAAGCAGCCGGACGTCAGGGAGCACCTCTCATCGCCTTCTTCGACGCACTAGTCCTACATCATCCAACAAAGCTACGAGCTTGCCAGAACATCGGTGGGATCGCCAATGTCTGCTTCATCCCTCCTGATAGTCATGGCGGCGTTGATGAGTGTTATGATTTCGACACTGGCCCGGGCAATGTTTTTATCGACGGCGTTGTCCGGCATTACACTAACGGCGAACGCGAATATGACCGTGACGGTGAAATGGGCGCGCGGGGTAAGGTTGACCAGGAACTGGTCGATGATTTCCTTAAAAATCATCCTTATTTCGCCTTGGACCCGCCCAAGACTACGGGCCGTGAGGTCTTCCGCGATACGCTCGCCTTTGATCTGATTCGCAAGGCCGAAGCCAAGGGCCTCACGCCAGACGACGTTGTTGCCACTATCACCCGAATCACAGCGCAGGCAATCGTCGATCACTACCACCGCTATGCGCCGAAGGACCTTCGCCTCGACGAGATCTTCATGTGCGGCGGTGGCGCCTATAACCCTAATATCACTGCGTACATCCAGAAGCATTTCCCAGACACACGAATCTTCATGCTTGATGATGCAGGAATCCCCGCGGGCGCCAAGGAGGCAATCACATTTGCGTGGCAGGGAATGGAGGCCGTCGTTGGACGCTCGATTCCCGTCCCGACTCGCGTTGAGACTCGGCAGGAGTATGTCCTGGGTAAGGTCTCGCCAGGGAAAAATTACCGCAAGGTGCTTCGGCAAGGAATGCTGTTCGGAGAAGGACGGGACCACATTCCGCCCGTGAAGGAGCTGGTTAACTACGTCGATGGAAAAGTCTTCGACAACAAATGGTGATAGGGTTTGGGGAATTTTGAATTGCAATTAGCTTGGCGCAAAGGGATATAATTCACGTCTTATCTCAATAAATTATATAGTTTCCCACCGACCCGGTGGATATATGCAGCGAGTATGCAGATGCATTGGACTCAAATCCTGAACAGGCACTGGGAATGTAGAGATTAGCAGTTAGGGTAATATAAATCGAACAGACAGGAAAATTATTACCATCTTTAAGCAATAACCTCCTTTCGAAGGTCATCTGGCAAACGTAGCAGCATCGTACCCATAGTTTCATGTGCCCACATTGACTTGGCTCTCGATAGGGGCCGGGGGCGGGTCTAACAGTACCCTATCTCCGGGGCCCCAGAAAACAGTCTGTTATTTTTTCAAGAAAAGTAGTTATCCTTAGCAAGACCAACAAGTCGGTTTGGTTTTCCTTCTATGGCACGTGATTTCTATGGTCTGATACATCCTGAAGT
>MVGC01000475.1:0-17667 GCA_003589665.1 Aspergillus sclerotialis | reverse complement strand
GGGATTTTGGGATGGGATGAGATGGGATGGGTTTGGAGGCATGTATGTAGGTGGTGCATTAGTTAGGGCTTTATGTGTAGGAGCAGGAGAGGGGCTGGATCGATAATTAAAGGTTAGTTGAACTCGATAGGCCGATAAATGTTATACTCTTTAGAACTGCCAGTTCCCTAATGTTATGCACTTTTTATATTCATTACTGTGTGTAAGTTAATGTATATTGTAGTTTGTACAAATCCTCAGTCGGATATTCCGAGCAATATCATCTCCGACCTCCGAAGTACATCACCTCCACATGTCGATCACGGCAGTTGAGGAGGATAAGATCCGTAAGAGAACATAAAACTCACAGTATCCATGCATCCTACCCTCCAAATCTTCTATATTGAAACAACCTGAAACGACCACTCATCGTAGAATATTCCAACATGACTCTACAATGGCACAACCAACCCCCACCCTCGCGTACCACCTACGCAATCCCGCAGCTAGAAGGCGAGCGAATAACAATCCCAGGGAGTAAAGGCGTCTTCCGAATCCTGGCTTCATCCGAACAAACAGCAGGTCTAATGTCCGTTTTCCAAAGCGGAGCTGTTCTCTCCGACGCACCGGGATTCCATTATCACGACCATGCTCATGATGTTTTCCTCGTTACTAAAGGTTATTTAAAGTTGTGGAATGGGGATAAGTGTCGGATTATGGGACCTGGTGATTTTGCTTATATCCCACCGGTAAGTTTTCGGTTCGTACGCTGAATAATGGTAAAGCGGATCTGACCAGAGCAGAAAGTGATTCACAATCCTGAGATGCTTGGTCCTCATACTGAATTATTTGGTCTAATTACACCAGGTGACTGGGTTGATTTCTTTCGCTATGTGTCGGAACCATATGAGGGTGTTCTCGTACCGGAGAACGATGATAGGGATTTGAAAGCGTTGCTGATTCCTAAGATTATGGCAGCCAAGCAAGAATTCGATGTTCACTTCCTGCCTGACTACAAACCCCCAGAAGTAAGCGATTGGGAGAAGGACGACGAAAAGCTACCTGATTCCCAACACGGATACTTCCTCCGCGCAAATACAGGGCCTAGATGGATGTTAGGAGGCGTAATGTCCAGGCCATTTGTTACGACGAAACAGAGTAATGGAGTTTGCGCAATCTCGAGTATTGAGTCCTCCAAGGTCTACAAAGAGGGGTTATTATCGAAATACATGACTTTTCGGGATGTGGACCACTGCCTTGCTATTCAGGAGGGAGCGCTTGCTGTTCGTCTGAAGGGTTCCACGGACTCGGTCTTTCGGGAGGGCGAGACGGTAGTTATCCCTGCGGGCCAGGCTTTTGCCCTTGCCTTTGTGAGCAAATATGTGCGTGTCTGGTCGTTTACAGATGGGGATGGCATTGAGACGTTGGTTCAGATGTTGGGGAACCCGTTCGAAGGAGCCGTACTGCCGGATCAGCACGTGGAATGGGATTCGACTAGGGTGGCTGCTGTTATTGGTGAACTGAATGTTGATATTGAGATGTGATTTGTAAATATGAAGGATTATTGTAAATATTATCCATTTTGAAGAATGCAAAACATAACGAACACACTGCGCCTCATTATCATCAGACGCCAAGCCGGAAATTCCGACTCTCTTTTTCTCTCGCCATTGGCCTCGGGACATCGTATAAGAAATCACCTAGGTAGGTGTTTTGGAGCTTTTTAAGAGCTTCCGTTGCCACGATAGAAGCCTCAATTTGGTAGCACCGTATATATCAATGCGTTTGGTGGAAATGGTATGAAACCACCCCTACCACTGAAATGACGCGCAGACTAAATAACGACAGGTCCCCGAAGAAGCACGTCTAAGAATAATAATTGTCGGTGCTGGACTCAGCGGCATAGCAGCAGCGATATCATGTGCTAGTTCCGGCCATCTAGTACAGGTAATCGAACAGGCAAAGGAGCTTGCGGAGGTATGTTCGAGACAATCACACCTTCAGCAATTAAACCTGACCCAAATAGGTTGGCGCAGGACTGCAAATTACTCCGAATGCTTCTCGTCTGCTTAATCATTGGCAGCTACCTGCTTCATTCTGGGAATCAGCGGCAGAACCAACAACTGTAACTGTCCATCGGTATACAGGCCAGGTTCTAGCCCACGAAGACGGATTCCATAAAAACATCCGGGCTAAATACAATGCGCCGTTTGTAGACTTCCACCGTGGTGATCTGCAACGGGCTTTATTTTCCAGGGCAAATGAATTGGAAGTTACCTTTCATTTGAATGAAAGAGCTGAGACCATCAATTTCAACATGGCAACGGTACACACCGCAGCTGGAAACCAATATAATGGTGACTTAATTATAGCCGCTGATGGACTGTGGTCGAGATGTCGGGAATGTTTCTTCGGACAAAAAGATGAACCACTCCCTACAGGCGATTTAGCTTACCGGATAGTTTTGCGAGCTGATCAGATTTCGGATCCAGAATTGAAGGCGTGGATCGAGAACCCCCAGGTGCATTTTTGGATCGGGCCGGGAGCGCATGTTGTTGCGTATTCAATGCGTGGCGGGAGTATGTTTAATTTGGTATTATTGGTGCCGGATGATCTTCCAGTGGGTGTTGCGAGGCAGACTGGTTCGGTGGATGAGATGAGAATGCTCTTTGCAGATTGGGATCCGATGTATGTTGTTCTTTTTGAGGTGGCTGTGGCTAACATCTATCTGCAGATTGACTCGATTCTTGAGTTATGTTGGCCATGTTGATAAATGGAAACTTATGCATCGTGGGTTACATTGATCCTCTATTATGGAATTTGAGGTACTGACATTTGATGGAGACGCCGAAATGGAAACCTGGGTTAATGAGAGGTCCAATTTGGTTTTCATGTAAGTAAAATCCACCCGAATGCTATATTGGCCTAGGTCTGACCAGTAAGCAGTGGAGACTCCTGCCATCCAATGCTGCCATACCTGGCACAAGGAGCCAATTCATCATTGGAGGATGGCGCCGTCCTTGGGCTTCTCCTTGGTCATATCAGGTGTAAATCCCAGTTGCCACAAGTCCTACGATTATACCAAAGGCTTCGTAAATCAAGGGGCGAAGCCATCGTCAGGGAGACCTTTAAGCAGGTAGGAACCACCAATTATCTGGGAAGAATCCCATCCTGACAATCATCAGAGACACGACTTCCACATGGCAAATGGTGAAGAGCAGGAGAGACGTGATGAGATCTTTTTGTCACAATTAGGGAAAGAAATCAAAGGAGCCTTCCCTAGTAGGTGGTCAGTCAACCCTTCTCTTAATAATGCCCGGACGATTATGATAACAAATGTAGGACATGCCCTCAGGTACAACCTTGGCTGTATGGATACGATGCAATTAAAGAGGTTGAAGAAGCGGTTGCGCAAAATCGATCTTTGTTCTCACGGCTGTAGGAAGGGGGTTCCTTGATAGCATCATGCAAACTTGCCCATCTGTTATACTTCACGGCGATGGCAATCACAAAGGTCAAATATAAAGGTACTTCATAATTTCATTATCTCGACTATACAGCAGATAGCCCCAAATAAAAGCTATGCTCCCAATGGCGGAAACCCGCCCAAGTCATCAAAGAACTGAGCAATTCCATCGAAAGACGAGTCTGGAAATGCAAAACTATAGGTCCATTCCTAAATATTAATATTAGAAAACAAGCAAGTGTACATACTAAATGTTAACTAACTTACGGGAAAGTCAAAACCAGTTTGTTGAGGCCCTGTTTCTGCAGACACTGTGTTATTGTGGCTGCTATTTTCAATATTGACATCTGCTTCTGGCCAACTGTCCGAGTCCCTCAATCTGCTCAAATAATGTTTGATTATTCCGACTGATTTCCTGGCCACGACACATTCGTCCATCGCTTCTAAAATTTCGACTGTCATTTCGACGTAGGGTAACAGTTGAGCTGTAATAAGTGAAGACGTTCCAAGCTTAGATAATGGAAGCAACAGCGTGGCAGTAGCGAACATCACGTAAGTTGTGTTATACCACCTATAGAGTCAGTTGGAGGAAGTGTCCAACGGTATTAGACATACCAGCAACGGAAGAATGTGTGAACAGAGTATGTATTATAGATCACTTCGATAGTTTTTTTGGCCGAGTCCAAGCACTTATGGGTCGACTCTCTCAGATCCGCGGATCCGTCTCCTAGATTATGGATGTAGTTTCGTAGGAGAGGGCGAAACAGCAGCGTTCTAACGTTATGATATCCTGCTCGATGGCTTGGTTAGACTGTACAAACAGCAATTCGCTTGGACTTACGTATTCCCAAGACAAGTCGCTGTCGCCGCGCCCATTTCGGCTCACGAAGACCTGCGGACATTCGGCTTTCGTGGACATCAGGTTTTATCCGCTCAGGCAACATTGTGACCCATCTATCCATTTCGTCCTCAATTTGGAGAGCACGCTGTAATTTCTCGTGGTAGCTGATGCGGGAATGGTATATCTGAAGCGAAACTTTGCGAATTATTTGGGCGAAATCGACCATCCAGGGTATGATTGCATATTCAGAATCATTACGTTCAGGGAGGGCACGGTTATGGTATTTATCCATACCCAGAGTATCTGGTCGTCCAACGGAAAGACTCATTTCTCTATGGTGTGTAAGTTAATCGACAGAGAAGCTATTTGAGCAACTAAAGCAACCCACATTTCAAGTGAGAAAATGCCCCTTAACAAGGTCGTTAGAGAATATCCTTCACAGAAAATTAAAAGAGCTTACCACCAAGTTTTAGAAATCCTATCCGACAGATTATTTTCTTTTAAGCGGTGGTCTTCACGATTAAATCCAGCGGACAAGCACGTCCGGATGGCCAAACCCAAGTACATATACGCCACTGTATTTAATTAGTTGTAGGGACTAAGTATAAAGGAAATACTGACTATTTGGGTTAAGTTCATTCTGACATATTTTTGCCTATATGTCCATTAGCATATGGGGAAATATGAAAATTTGCTTACGTACCATAAGATACAAACACTGAACCGTTTCCAGGTCATTTGAAAACTGCAAATGATTCAGGTATTTTTGTGCCTCGCCAAATAGCTTTCGGCTCCATTCAAAACGAGTAAGTCCTCCCAATCTTTCTTCATCCCATACACGAACTAATGACCCAAAAGAAAGCACACTGAGATATAAAGCGACGAAGCTCGGATTTTGTCTGGGTGTTCGACTAAGCCATAGGTCATGCGAGCGGGACATAAAATCGTTCTTGTCAATAAATGGGTGAATAAAGTGGATGTTCTCAAAATAGCCGTCGATAAATGCATGGGCGTGTTCGAAATAATAGCCGTGTCCATGTAATACAATATCCTCCGCAAAGCCAGCTGTACAAGGTGGTGAGAAGCTTTGATTGTGGAGAGTTGAAATTAGAGAGTGTGAAGCATTGCTGGGATCTGTAGCATGCGGTTCCACAGGCTTGGTTGGCTCATTCGCTCTCTGGAGGTGTCCTATAAATGCTGCTGAGGAAGTTCTGCCATGAGACTCAACCGTGTTGGTGTGCTGATTCAGTTCTCTAATCTCATCATCTGCATCCTCTTGACTTTCTCCACTATCGTTGGTTACTGATAAACATTCCGTTGTAAAGCCTTCCTGAGGTGTAGTGCTTTGAACATTACTAGTAGCGGGATGGGGATGTCCGACAACCGTTCCATAATCACGGAGTTTGGCAGTCAAATCAGCGACTCGACTTTCTAGGTCCATTACATAACTAGATAGGCTTTTAATAAGGTATTTGGGACAATCGTTTGAATACGTACTTGGCAGTCCGATTGCTTTCATGTTGTCGATAGTTTCCCGAGTAAACACAGTCAATTCGGCTTTCTAATTTTACATTTAGATGTAAACAGATGAGAGTAGTCAACTGAATTGAAACTCACTCTTACAATGAGAGCAAGGGTAGGACTCATCGCATCTATATTTCTTCTCCCGACACCTCTCGCACGCACGAGCGGCTCTCGGGCGTCTTCTTTTCCGCGAGGGGAGCCTTGATGCCAGTGTAGCGGTAGATAAAGAGTGTGAATGATCCATTTTTATGCAGAAAAGATGTGGAAGATGCTGAAGAGGGATTGTTTGTGAGAGGGGGTAGTGGTCGAGGTTATCCCCAAATTGTTTAGTCATCTAACTTGGAGCTTCTCTCCACAAATAGCTTCTTCCTTCTCCATACTCCCACCGTGGAGAGTCAGTTCATGAAGAGCTCTTCATTGAGATCCTGGCATTTCCCTGACCTGACACCTGCTCCTAAAGAGCTGGCCATATGTTTCTTCAGGCGCATTTTCCACAGATAGACCCAATCATCGATCATCCTTTTGTCCACACTTCGAGGTGGAAAGACTGAAGATGTACATGTACCCACATCCTCGGCTTATCCGCGTCACTCGAAGCCACCGGGAAATCCGAGCAATTCAGAATTCTGATCTAGTTCTTTGACCTCGCCATGGGAGGTGCTCATCCTGGGATCGCTAAGTCCTCAAATCAAACTCCCCGACGCATTTACCAACTTCAGAATTCGATCCATCGTCAAAATGCATTAATGAAGCCAGTGATGAGAAAAATCATATTACAGACATGCTTATGACAGGTATTTGGCCAATGGACCGGTTGAAAACTTCCTCCCTGATGTGGTCAATGTGGTCCCGAAATGGGCCCGACTTGACAGCCCCTGGAGCAAAACCAAGCAAGCCATTTGGATATTCCGATAGCCAGTTCCAAAGAGCCTTGACTGTTCTATTGCAAAATGATCTCCACAATGTTGTTATTCGGAAGCCCCATGGGGTAGGTTGTTCCCTAGAATTTTAAGCGTTTACCCCGGATTACTGCTGTGCCAAGGGCCCAGTTTGTTGAAACGAGACGGCCAGTTCTCTGGATATTCACTATATAGTTCTCCTCGTTTCCAGTCGGCTCCACCAGTCGAAGTAGTCTGTGCAGTAACTTCTCCAACGCAAATATGGCTCTGGATCCAAGGGTATGTGACTGAAAAAAGTTCACTGTTAATTTTCCCCATTTTATGACTATTGCATATTGTGACATTGGACTGATCACTGTATCCAGCTATTCCCCAAGCGTGTACGCTATGCCGCTCTTCTCACCGTCAATGTTTTTGTCTTCATGGGTAATATGTACTCTGTGAGTACCCAACATTTAAGCCATTATACCATAATTGACATGACTTGCAGTCTGGCCTAGCAACGGGTTTTGAGAACTTGGGTTCAGACCTCCGCATCCCATACCAGAAGCTGTCCGACCTGATTACCTGGTCCGTACTAGCCATGGGGCTGGCCAACTTATTCTGGATGCCTCTCGCGCTGTGTTTTGGGAAACGGCCTGTAGTTTTGGTGGCGATGACAATGTTTATGACTGGTACAGTATGGAGCGCAGTTGCCAAGGATTATAATAGCCTGCTTGGATCGCGGGTCTTTGCAAGTTTTGGTATGTCACGTTCTTGGATATGCTGTATGAGTCTAACAGCCTAGGATATGGATCAATTGAATCTCTCGGTCCTAGTATTCTTGCAGGTATGTAGAATAGTCCATCAGTAAGGCGAAGCATTTAATCCAACAACAACAGATCTTTTTTACGAGCGTCACTATGCGAGTGCAATGGCCATCTACGCCGCATTTCTCTCAGGTGGATCACAGATTGGACCAGTTATTGCAGGATACCTTATACAAGCTCGAGGATGGCGATGGTTCTTTATCCTGTGTGCCATTATTGCGGCCGTCAATCTTTGCACAACATTTTTCATGCTTCCTGAAACTACCTTTGAAGAAGAGACTGCTCCTGAAATCTCGAACGATATAGAAAAGAACGCAAACCATATCGAAGCTGTTGGTACAACGTCTAGTATTGATCAAAGAGCTACTGCTATGGACTACAAGGAATACTGGAAGGGGCTTTTTACCGTGGGCATTATGAAAGGGGCTCAACAAAGGGGTCCCCTCATGCACTTTATTTACACTTTCTGCTTGCCGTTTCCTCTACTCATCGTACCTGGTGTGCTATTGGCATCAATTATGTACGGGGTTGTTCTAGGCGGGTAAGTCTCGTGCAATGCCTCCAATCACTCCATCCGATGCTAAATAAACTAGAATCGTTGCAATCTCAACCTTAGCCCCATCTCTACTGTCGCCACCACCCTACCTCTTCACACCCCCATCCCTCGGCCTCTTCACATTAAGCAGCTTTATTGGAATAATAATCTCCTGGCCAATAGCCGGTCCTCTAACCGACCAACTTTCGCTCTTCCTCCGCAAGCGCAACAACAACATCCACAAACCCGAACACCGTATCCCAGCCCTCATAATCCCATTCATCGTCAGCCCTCTCGGCCTCGTTATATTTGGATACACAATCTCTCGACACCAGCATTATGTCCGACCAGCCGTGGGGCAGGCAATGGTTGCGGCTGGACTAACATTAGTTCCTTCAGTCATGCTATCCTACGTCGTTGACTCGTATCCGTTGATGAGCGGTGAGGCGCTGGTACTGGTTAACGCGTCGAAGAATATTGTTGCGTTTGGGCTGGCGAAGGGATCTTATACCTGGATGCAGACGGAGGGGGTTGAAAAGATGTTCTATGAGATGGCTGGGATTCTTTGGGCGGCTATTTTGTTAGCTGTGCCGCTTTATTTTGTTGGACCTTGGCTAAGGCGCAGGACACAGAAGTTGTTTTAGTTGCTTTGACATGTAGGTTTTACGGCGAAGTGTACGAACTAACGAATAGCTTAGCATTAATGAATCAGTGCAAATTTAATAACAGGGAAATAAGGCACAATAGAATATTAGATTTATTCTCTTGGGTATAATACAAGTGACTCCCCCTAAGTCGTCCTGCGATCCTGCCTCTCTTTATCACCCTCGTTTCTTGATCTAGCCAGAGTTGCTCTCTATAGAGGGAGGGCGACGGAGTATTGTCAATTGGATCATCGATTTCCACATGGGTAGCTTCGTCCTAGGGCGCCCGGTGATCGCACCTGTATATCACTGCCCGTATAAAACGAAATTCTGTATAAACAGCTCAACAGGAACATTTATAGGATGTGAGGGAACTGGGTTGCCGCTCTCGCTGCTTCTCTTGGTCATCCCCAGTCCCATGATAAACTCCCCCTTTCTCCATCCAACCAGAGCTGTTTTGTATAGGTGCGAAACCAGCAACACAAGAATCGTCAATTCGATCGTCAGGGAACACCCATATTTCCAATGAATCGCCGAATCCATGGGAAGGAAACTCCTAAGATCAAGTAAGTTGCTTTTGCTTATGGGGTGAATGCGTATGAGGCGAAGTCCACAACCAGAACATCGTCAAGGGGATTTCGACTACCTCGCTATCGCCTCTTCTACCATCTCGCTATTATCTCTTCTATTTAATCCCCCTCCTTGCCTCTATTCGCCTTCTTATTAACTTGGTTTCTTTTATAGCTACTTAGTAAGCTATAGCTCCTCTATTTAATTATACTCTAGTTTCTACTAAGAGATATTTCTAATTCCTACGTTATTAATCTTGATTTCACGATGTGACGGTTAGCAGGCGGCCGAAAAGGGCTACTTCGGCAGCCGTTCTAGGCGTCTCTCTAACCAAAAATCACGTCTCCGTATTCCCACGGCCACTAGCTTCTCCTCCACGCCAGGTCACGGGTTTCAAGTTCCCTTGTCCCTTGACGCTAGTTTCAAATGGACATTTTTGTTCCTCTTTGCTCAACATCACCCCACTGAGATGCTTTCGCTGCAGTCGCTGCGGAGGGGAGCCAAAAGCTCCCCCTCGACAATCATGTTCCCTTCAATTCCAAGTCTTATTATACCGGTCGTGTCCTTCCTTCCATCCTTTCTCCCACTAGCATTTCTTACAGCACTCGTCCTTTCAAAGCCCGTCATCGTCACTGTTCTCCTCACCTCCCTTCTCTCTTACTCCTACCCCTCCTTCCTATAGTAGTTCACCGTAGAGTATCTCGACCATGGCATCTCGCCCCCGACCGGTCGGGTCTAACGACAAAGAGGATCAGAGCGATGCTAGCTCCAACCTAAGCGAGATCTTTTCAGACAACGGATCTGATAGCGATTCTACCAGCGACCTAGAAGTCGATAGCGAGGTGTTTGATGATGAAGATGATATTGGCGACGATACCTTTGACGATGAGGGCTAGCTACCTCCGGAACACTACTTGGCCTAAGCAGAGAACCTAGATATCTCTCAGCTTCGACAGAAGCGGTACAGCAACGGCACCTAGGTAAGGCTCGATGAGACCCGCATGTACTGGAATAGGTAGGTAACACTCCTTGACCCTTAGGCTATATCGGAAGCTCACTAGTGGTTTCCGAGCAGGTACTATCGGCACATCGGTGTAGACCCAGTGCAGCACTGGCAATAGATCTCGGACTTAGATGAGACGGTCCGCTTCTTGTATATATTTTCGGCTAGCGGTGCGATATCCGTCGTGGTAAGAACGGTCGTCACTGCCCAGGGATTAAGTACAAGAGCTCTCTCGAGTCATTTTGGAAGTGGTGGCATCTAGTTCTGAAGCAGGAGACGGCGTCAGGACTGAGTAAAGATATTACTATTAAGGTAAATAATGTAAGTACGCAATTCACTTTCTGCTTTCGCTAAGGAAGGAACGGCTACTAATCAAGTGCAGGTTATCGCTATAGTCGCCGAAGAAAAAGGCCTAGAACTCCACCGGCGGCTTAAGAAGAACAAGTACATTGAGGACGTCGCCGAGTTTGCACGCGTTCTCTTAACCACAACTAAGATAACGTTCGACTGCGGCTGGCAGCGTATTTAACTCCTTCTCTTCTGCCAGCTTGCAGCCATCACTGCAAGCCATTCGGCGGCGCTTCTCCACCTTCGCTATCGGGACATAGCGCTAACCCTGATCCGAGATCCCGAAGACGGACACCCTCGGCTGTTTATTTTTTTTTAAAAACCGGTTATTACGAAGAGGTTTCTTGGAAAGAAGGCGGCGTAGGTGTTCTTAATTCTCGTAGCTCCTTGGGAGCCGGTCGGCTAACGAAACTAGATAGGAATGAATTCAAAGTTCCAGAAATTATCTTCGATCTAACCCTAGTCCTTAGCCCGTATATATGCTTATTGAGTATGCTCTTTTATATATAGGACTTTAAGAAGATTTCTACAACTAGTCTAGTGCTAGATTGCCCGGAGAAGCTTTACAGTCTTAGGGTCCTAGACGGTAAAGGATAGCAGGAGCTAAAACTCAAGGATAAAATACTGGATAAATTCGTGTTCTATTAGATAGAATAGCAAGCTACGGGGTATCGAATCGCTTTAGAGCAGAGATTGACGGTATCCATAGTGACATCCCGGATACGTCGAGGCGGCGAGATTAATAGGTTTTAATCAGATCGCCGGGCTATACCTTCTCCGATACGCTAGGGCTAAGGAATTCAACAACAGTAGTGAGTATCCCTTAGCCCGTAGGTAGTTAGGTGGCTAATATAATAGATAGAAGAGGTTATAGATGCCAATTTTCATGATGTGACGGTTAGCAGGCGGCTGAAAAGGGCTACTTCTGCTGCCGTTTTCGGCGTCTTTCTAACCAAAGCCTGTCTTGGCATCACGTGTGCGTATTCCCACAGCCATTAGCTTTCCCTCCACGCCTGGCCACGGTTTCATGTCCCCTGGTGCCTTGACACGAGTTTCAAATGAACGGTGTTGTTCTTCTTCATTATCACCCTCTGCGGTCGCTGCGGAGGGGAGCCAAAAATGGCTCCCCCTTGACTATCATGTTCTCTCCAGTTCCATGTCTTATTATACCGGCCATGTCCTCCCATCCTTCTATTCTTTCTCCCGCCAACTTCTATGAGTACCCGTCCTTTCAAAGCCCGCCGCCGTGTACGAAACTACTCTTCTCACGTCTCTTATCTCTTGCTTCTATCTCTCCCTCCTTTAGTAGTTCACCGTAGGCTGCCTCGACCATGGCACCTCGCCCCCGACTGGTCGGATCTAACGACAAAGATCAAAGCGATGCCAGCTCCAACCTAAGCGAGATCTTTTCGGATAACGGATCTGATAGTGACTCGGGCAGCGACCCGGAAGTCGATAGTGAGGTGTCAGACGATGAAGATAAATTTGGCGACGATACGTTTGACAATGAGGGCCAGCTACCTCCCGAACACTACTTGGCTCAAGCAGAGAGCCTAGATGTCTCTCAGCTTCGACAGAAGCGGTACAGCGACGGCACCCAGGAAAGGCTCGATGAGACCCGTATGTATTGGAATAGGTAGGTGATACCCCTTGACCTTTACTCTACGCCGAAGGCTCACTGGCGGCTTCCTGGTAGGTACTGTCGGTACGTCGGTGTCGACCTAGTAAAGCACTGGCAATGGATCTCGGACTCAGATGAGACGGTCCGCTTCTTGTATGCATTTTTCGGCTGGCGGTGCGATATTCGTCGTGGTAAAAACGGTCGTCACTACCTAGGAATTAAGTACAAGAGCTCCCTCGAGTTATTTTGGAAGTGGTGGCATCTGCTTATAAAGCAGGAGACGGCGTTAGGACTAAGTAAAGATATAACTATTAAGGTGAACGATGTAAGTACTCACTTTATAAGCTGCGTTCGCTAAAGGGAGGAGAGAACGACTACTAATTAAGTCAGGTCATCGCTATAGTCGCCAAAGAAAAAAGACTTAGAACTTGACCGGCGGCCGAAGAAGAATATGTACATTAAAGACGTCGCCGAGTTTGCACGCGTTCTCTTAACTACCACCGAGATGACTTTTGACTGCGGCTAGCAGCGTATTTAGCTCCTTCTCTTCTGCTAGCTCGCAGCTATCACTGCAAGCCGTCCGGGGGCGCTCCTCCACCTTAGTTATCGGGATATAGGGCTAACTCTAATCCGAGATCCCGAAGGCGGACGCCCTCGGCTATTTATTTTTTTAAAGCTGGACATTACGAAGAGATTTCTTGGAAAGAAGGCTGCGTAGGTGTTCTTAATTATTGTAGCTCCTTGAGAGCTAGTCGGCTGACGAAACTGGATAGGAACGAATTCAAAGTATCTTCGACCTGATCCTGGTCCTTAGCCCGCATGTATGCTTATTGAGTATGCTCTTTCATATACAGGGCTTTAAGAAGATGTTTACAACTGGGCCAGTGCTGGATTGCCCGGAGAAGCTTTATAGCCTTAGGGTACTAAACGGTAAAGGACAGCAGGAGCTAAAACTCAAGGATGAAATACTAGATAAATTCGTGTTCTGCCAGGTAGAACGGCAAGCTACGGGGTATCGAATCGCTTTAGAGCGGAAATTGACGGCATCCGTCGTGACGTCCCGGATGCGCCGAGGCGGCGAGATTACGGGTTTTAATTAGATCGCCCGGCCATACCTTCTCCGATACGCTGGGGCTAAGGAATTTAACAACAGTGGTAGGTGATCCTCCCAGCTCGTAGATAGTTGGGTGCTAACCTAACCGAATAGAGGAAGTTACAGATGCTCTTTAAAACGTTATCTTATAACACTTAGATATCCGCACATTCGTCCGACATTATAAGGTGGATGTTAACGTCGACGTTCAGAGTATTATCCGCAAAAATGGTTCTTAAACATCGTTAGTGCGATCTGCTTGCTCGTTAAGTGCCTTAATTGACCCAGATCGACCCTACAAGCTCTCTCCTAAAGAATCCAAGTCGCTCAACGAGCTCCCTGTGTTCGTGCACGGCAAAACACAGTTGACAAACGCAAGCAGAAATGGGCTGACTATAGAGCTAAGCTAGACCGTGCTAATATAGCATGTCAAGCTGCCTTTGGCCACCTTAATGACGGCGCCGTTCCTAAGCATCACCTTCGGGCAAAGCTGGAACATCTCCAGGATCGGACGATGGAAGCAAAGCGGAGGTATAACAAAGCTGTCCGTGAACTGCGTAATAAGAAGTAAAGACAGCGGAACTGACGGATCCGAGAGAATCTAGAGCGATACAGAAATAAGCAGCCCGTGATCGACCTTGAACGGCAACTAGTAGGGAAACTAGTAGATAGCAAGGTGATGGGCACTCTTAAGCATAAGGGTTTTATGCCTTCGCAGCATCTAATAGTGATTGATGCTACGCTAACTATGCCGAGTGCCACTCTTGAAGCGGAGTATCAACGCCGGATCAACGCGATCAACGCGATAACCGCGTTCTGCCCAGTCGAAGAGGGGCGACCCACGCCTCGACCCGTCCAATCTTGCCGCCGACCTATGTCTGACGATGATGAGTCCTACCCTCCCGCCAAGCGGCAACAGCGCCTGTCAGAAGACTATACCGATTTTTCCCTGCGCCAAGCGATGGAGACCGTGCGAATCAAGTCTGAAAATGAGCGACCCACCGTCTGCTTCCTTTGCCTAGGGAACCCGAATCTCCCGCTTAACGAGCGGATCGCAAAGCATGCAACCCCCGGTTCTCTTACCAGACATTTTCTAAGAAAGCATGTCAATCGTCCGTGGCCGGCCAGAGGGGTCGAGTGTAATGTTTGTGGGATAGAGCTGTTTGAACGGAAAGCTGATCTTTTAAATCACGCAGAGAGGTGCCACGGAACAGTTGTGTGAGGTCGCACTCAGGCGAGACTAGCATTAAAATGTCGGCACCATATCGGACTCGTGTCATAGTAATAAAGAGTAATCCGGCCTTTTCACATGTTTGCTAATTTTCTATTCTGGTTTACAAGCGATTTTGCTGTCTACATATTACATTATACCTGAACATGCATGTACTTCGCAGGTGTACGGGATACTTTATAGCTAGATTATTTATCTTGAATGGACTCTCAGCAGTCACAGTTATTCGCGAATGTAGTGACAAATGGTGCTTTTTTAAAGGATTAAAGTCATCGAAATGACAGCACGATGCATGATTCCTATATCTCCTTTATTTCCACATTGAGTGGAAGATGGCTGTTTCTAACGATGGCACATTGTTGAGCAGTCTTCGAAAATCGGCGTTACGCATCATAATTTCCACATTCCATGAAACATAATCTTGCACACCACTTCAATGTCTTCCATAATTTCGCTTTCTTTAAATATAAAACTCAGAAGTTTGACAATATCTCCAGTCCGTTCTTCAAAAAGGGTAAAGTTTGCTAGCAGTCGTATAAGTCGATAGAGTGATAAAGCACACAACGAACTCCAATCTGTCCTGTAACTAAAACAAAAGATTTGAGCGTGGCTCAGAAATACTTCTGAATAATCATCTGCAGGGTTAGTATTCACGTCTTCTCCGTCTCTGTACTCGGGCACTTGGTGCTGCTCGACCAAGTGGGCATAGACACAGGAAAGTGCTGTTGGATGGAAGGTATTCCGGGTATGGTTAGCAGGATTCCATCGGCCCAAAGGCCCCTTAGGTAGTATCTTGCTGTTGCTGGGTTGGCCGCCATCGCTCCCAGAGGGTTTGGAAACCGGCAACGGAACGGAGTAATCCCCAGAGTATACGAATTCACAGCAACGGCCAAAGACAATTTCGTCGACTTCCGCGTTGATGGGAAGCTGGAGCACCTCTTTCGGGAAAGAGCTGGCTAACGCCTTGTGGATTGAGAATCGCTTTCGGTCTTTTCCAATAACAAACTCAACGGTACCGGATTGCATAGTTCTGGACAATATCAGCTGTTAGGGGTACATTTACTGTAAGTAAAAAACGAGGGCCTTACTCGTGATACGCGAGCAGCATTTTGGCAAGGAACAACGAGCGAATTGGATGCTATCTAATATACACAAGTATCTAGTTCTGTAGGCGTCTGTTCCGATTAGGAATTAAAGGGAGGTAGAGTGATATTATAGAAAATAGTTTTTGCATGAGACTTAGCGTTAGAGTTCAGCAGTACTTCAGGCGAAAATGAACGTCTATTGGTCCATAAGCTTCAGCGTAGCTTTTATAGGAAAGAGACTCTCAGCGCCCTTAGCAATCTGAACTACTACAGTAACTCTTATTGGTTTACAGCTACAGTTAGTGGCCCACTTCAGCGCATCAGCGCTACAAGGGCTTTATTAGTTGGTGAAAAGCTTCGCCTAAGGGGAACTTGGCATATGCGGCACCTGCAAACCCTAATAATCAAGTGATGTTGGACAAGTGAGAGTAAAATAATGCCGGTATAACTCGGTGTAAACTGTCGCTACATTACCTAGAATCACGAAAGTGAAGCAACCCTGAATAAATGTTAAGGCACGGGGTCAGCATGTGAATGCAGAATAGTATTGTATTAGAAGTTGATAACACACGCGCATAGACTACAGATTAAGCCAGCTACATGTCAGGCTATTAATAGGTATACAGTGAACTGCATTAGTCTTCCCCCTAAATTTACTCTCTTCCCATCTTTAAGCTTATGCCAAGCTATACTAGTATATAAAAAGTTAGATATCTCGTAACATATGCTTTGTATTTCCAATACTACATATATACACAAGCCGTATAGGAGTTACAAATAGGATACAGTATAGTTACTCGAAGCTTCCATCCTAAAATTAGGTGACATATGACGCAACAGCTCTGGCAATCTGTCAACATGTGTTTGGTTTACTTCCGGATCCATCAAATATCTCGCAGTTTGGGTCTATCCAACATAAGCAGGACGAGTAGTATTCTATAGTGGTGTGGGATCATATAATCTATGTGCTTGTTGATCGTTTTGCTCAGCCTGTCTGCCCCCACCTTCCCTATTGAAGATGTTCTTATTGGGAATCAGTGCGTAAGGCTAACACGAGATAGCACTAATACTAGGTTGACCAGGGCTAATTATCATTTTGCGGTCATGTTATACAGCCCTTATGATGCCTACCAATTTCAGCCAATCGATCCATGGAACGGGACTCCCCAATATGCACCCACCCCCGGTAACTTCGGTTGGTCACCCTCACGGTCGCTATGTAGTCCTTCCCCAAACCAGATACTCGAAGAGTTGGATACCTTACAACAAGCACAAATAGCTTATCTGGGATTTATTCCATTAGCCGATTGGGATAAGGAAAGGCCATATGACGAGCAGCCACCAATCTGTATTCGTTATTTAATTGAGTGGAATGTTACTCTTAATGGTCGGAGAGTAACAAGGGTGACAGAGCCAGGCTTAGTGGTAAAGCCAAGCGAATACTGGTAGTTATTATTAAATGATAAAGTTGAAAGAGTTAGGCGTAGGGTTCGGGAAATAATTAAAGAGTATAAAAGAACCCGACACCGGTTTTGCATCCGAGTGAACTGTGGTAGTAGCTTATCTGTGTTTTCAAACGTTCCCGTAGATTGGAAAAATATCCAATTCTATAGCTGAGAGTTTATTAGTCGGTTCTAAGTAGACGTAGGCTCTAACTTAATCGCTTAGAGCGTGCACTATCTATAAGCACTATTAGCTGCTGATATACTGTATTAATCCAATTTCTCAGTCTGCCAACCGATTAATACCAGAGGATAATAGAGTATCGGGATGGTCGACGCATAGAACCTTCATCTGTAGCTCAACACAATTTTGTAGTAAGTCAAGGGCTTCCGCCCCGCGGCCTTGCATCTTCCATGTGAAGGCAAGGTTGGCCATGCTCGTCAGCGTGGAAGGATGCTCTGCACCCAGCACCTTCTTCCTCGTCTCCATTACCTGCACATCCAGCTCTTCCGCCTCTTTCCATCGCCCTTGATTCCTGTATGTTGACGCCAGGTTGGCCATGCTAGTTAGTGTGTT
>MVGC01000474.1:0-17731 GCA_003589665.1 Aspergillus sclerotialis | reverse complement strand
CCCAAACCCCCCTATCAATCTCCTCCCTCGTAACCCCATCCCTAACAAGACAAAACGTAACCCCCAGCTCCGTCTCCACATTCCTATTCCTCGCCTCGTCATCGAAGAAAAGCATATCTTCAAACCTAATCCCAGAAACCTGGTGAATTCTCGCAAAGTGCTGCGTCTTGTTTGCTGGGAATATCTGGACGAAATCGAAGTAGTCCAGTGCGCGGGTTGTTTTGCTCTTCGCCGCGGCTAGGTTATCAGAGAAGGATGGAATTATGTGTAGCGCTTTCAGCATGTCCCTGGCTAGATCGGGGGCGTAGGTTCGCGATGCGAGAGCGAGCGGGATGGAGCGCGTTTTGCATGCGTGGATTATGGAGCCGACACTTGGGTAGAAGGCGAAGGACTCGCCCCATCTGGTGGGTTTGTTAGTGGTGGTTTCAAGTGAAGGGGAGACCGGTCAGCATACTTATCTACACAGCGAGAATTATTATCTCTTGACTTCACTGGCCCACTGACATGAGTATCAACCCAGAATGGCCAGAGAGTATAGTCCAGATCGAACGCGATGAGTTTGGGGAGGGGTAGGCCGTCTGTGAAGGTTGATGGCGCGGTGGAGGAATCTTCCAGCGGCTGCGTATTTTGTCGCTTTGCCCGGACCATATTCATTTTGACGGTTGAGGTCTGAGGGGAGCGAGAGGTTGTAGAAGGCAAGAAAGCGAATGGAGAAATCCCTAAATCTTTAAAGAACAACTCAATTGGTGCAGATCCATGGTTCGCTTTTTTTTGCGGGGATTCATTGTTACTCATTTCAATATGCTGCTTAGTCAATTTGTGCTATTCATACAGATGCATAAGTACAACGCCATTCACAACTCCTTCCATGCTAGGTATGATGCCTTCCCTTTCCATTCTAACCCATTGGATGCAACGTGTTCTTTCCTTTTTAACTTGTCGACAAAAACAGAAAACAAGTCCTACCTAGTTTATCCGCGATCAACCCAGTGAACTGTACGTAAAGCAATCAACTGTCTCCAGGAACTTCCAGATCTGCTGGTAATCCTCGACACCCTTGATAGTCAGCTTGTAAGCAATGACATCCCAATCTGTGGCATATCGCATAATCTGCTCTTGCTGCTTGTTGTTCAGGATACCATCTGCACCGACAGCTTCAGCGATAATGCGGCGCCAGAGCTTGAATGGGAGTCCATAGCGCCAGGTCTGAATCTGGGTAGATGCAGCGTTAGGGTTAGGATGCGCACGAGTGGTAGTAGTTGTAGTGGTCTTTTGCTGGTGAGATGCGAGAGGTGTCTGAGGTCGTGAGTAAATCTCATTTGATGGAATACTAACTCCGAATTCATATTCAAGTTCGAATTCGGTTTCGCTGGTTATCCTGATGATGGGGAGTCTCCGAGGTGGCGTATCATTTTCATCCGTTGTCTGGATAGTCGGTATCTTGTTGTCAAGGACTTCATCAACGGCGTCAGCGGTGTCTATGATGACCCCGTGTTCTTGCTCTTGACCATCGGAGCTGTTTTCAGGAGTAGATTCTCGCTGCTCGGTAGCTTCTTTCCCAGCAGCCCGATTTTTATCCTCCAACAACAAAGCCCTCGAAACAACCATCATCTTCAACGCAGTAATCCAAATCTCAACTTCATGTGCACCACTATTCTTCAGCGTCTCCATCCTCACACGTTTCGCCTGTCTTGTATACTGAACATCCAGCTTCTTCTGCAATTTGCGCCGGCTAGTACCATCACCGCTATCTGAATGCGATAGGCCACCACCAGAGGAAACATACCCTTCCTCATCCGAGTATTTTTCAGCCAGAGCCTGGCGGACCGATTCTCCCATATTGATCATATTCCGCGCAAGAGGACCAATCTCATCATTGGGTAGCCAGACTATCCCGTTACACTGACTCGTAGTGTCAGGGAGGGTAAGTGCTTTACCAGGCGGGAGAAATGCAAGGAGGTGTTCGGGGGATCGCTGAATGCTTAGCATGCTGGACAGGTGGATAGCTGCTGCGTTAGAGGTGCATGTGTTTGACAGAATTAGATAGGGAATTGAGCGGAGACCACGAGTGCAAGCATAGCGCTTTAAGTCAGCCTTGGTGAGTGCTTTGGGAGCAATCTGTGAAGAAGCAGAGCGTCCTATAAACTCATCAGCTGAATTGTCCTAGTGGAGGGAAAGTGGTTTCAACTAACCCTTAGCTTTATTAGAAGTCTTCTTTGACCGACCTCTAATACCCTCATTCTCCTTTCCAGGGTTGATCTTCAGAGCCTCCATTTCCTCAACCAGATTAGACTCTTCATCATGATGCATGGTCCCCAGAAGTTCCTCGGCATCAGCCTCCAGAAAGTCAAGATCACTGTGGATAAAGACTCTTGCTAGGATCTCCATCCCCGCAGTCCCAAGTCTATTATCCCCAAAATCAAGTTTCTTGAGCAAATAGCAGTTGTTAAACGACTCCAGAAACATCTGCCATATAAGTTTCTCCTCTGGTGTATTAACCTGTATGTTGTTCATAGAGATATTAAACTCACGCAGATCACCAGCACTCAGGGCGACCACTTCCGCAATTTTTGGGAGAGATGCTGTGGTGAGTTCATTTCCATGCAGAAGCAATTCAGTGACTTTGGCTGCACCATCTGGATGGTCATTATCACGGAATTTGATACATCCAATCAAGTCGTCGATGAACAGAGCCAGGCCGTCGTCCGTCAGTTTCTTGCCTGAGATGTCGAGCTCTAGGATTGGATCTCTTGCTGCGGCTTTGGAGAAGGTTCCTGGGGTTGTTCTTTTCTTCTATATAACCAGTTAGCATTTCCAGTGGTGAATGGAGAGGAAGACCCTACCAGATCCTTAGATACAACTTGGCCGGCCTTGATGCCTTCGATCTTTCTCTAGAAAATAGTTAGCGTGTCTCCGCTGATAGGACCATGGATGAGCTTACAGCTTGATAATGCAGTCTCCCCATCTTGCCCAGATTCTCCTAGCACTTGTATAAGAGAGGCAGTCGAGTCTAGTATGGATTAGCCAAGTCACAGCATCTCACAGTATCACAGTATACAGTAAATGTGAGCTAAATCAAGTGATAGACCACGAATCTAAGGGAAACAACAGCAAATTAGCACTGTTAACCGTCTAAAAACACTGTCCCAGGAATGAAGTCAATGTTAACATCAAATTAGGGTAAAGACGAAGGGCTAAAGTGATTAATAGTGAATAATAGTAGGTTTCCCCGGATTCCTAAATAGGAAATATGCAATCGAGCTGGCGACGCGAGATCAAGCCGCACCAAGCCGCGATCCAGTAAACCGGGTCCATGACCTATGAATATGCGGACGATTTAGGAAATATGTAAATAACTCACCACAACTCAGATATAGTAATTCTTTGATGATTCGGTATCGATTTTGGGTGCGTCGTTAAGAGTAGTGGTGATAGGTAAGGGTAGACAATGTATAACAGTTTCGGGTAGGTCTATCGAAAAACGAGTATCTAGTAGATAACAGAAGCATGGATCAGCACAGTTTGATAAAATAGAAATAATGATAAACCTACCGGTTTATGTATGAGAGCTGTTGAAAGAACAGGGGAGGGTGAGAGAGGGTGTACTAGAAGTAAACAGGGAAAACATAGAGGAATACCTTCTTAGAGTCAGTCACGGGTGCCTATTATTGTTTTGTTTCTTTGACCATAGCTATGAATTTTACTTTATTTGCCTTCCTTTGCTTCTTTGAATTTGTTTTATAGTTCTTAGAGCATCCATATTTCCAATATTCAGACTGTATCAGTATAGTCTATACCATTATCAACCCTATTATTAGAGAATCGAAGATATCTGATACAGCTATATCAACCATAAACAATAAGTAAACTTCCTGACTTTCCCTTTATTAGCGCATTGTCGTAAGCCTACTCTTTTATAATCCTTTGTCTGACCGGTAGTATATAGCCCATAATGATTAGCAGCTTCCCTTATCATATAAAGAGCAAAGAAAATCAAAAGAAATTAACAATATCCTTAAACTCATCCAATAAGATTGGATCGATATCTTCCCAGCCTTTCTTGACTGTAGACGGAACTTGTTCTTGGTGATTGACTATAGTCTGGTTAGATGGTGACTTTGGTATGATCATCTCAGATTCCGTGTTGGAAACACTTGATTGTGTACAAAGTTTCACGCTTTTCTTGATATTCTCCTTGTTGTCGGGAAAGGGGTATTTTCTTTTTTGTGCATTGGTGAGATCTATGAAGCTCTCAAAGGTGGACTGAGCTTCGGTATCGACGAAGGTGTTGGGACTCATGGGTGAGTCTAGTTTTGTGACACATTCATATGGACTTGGAGAGTTAGGTTGAGTATTTTGCTGGGCCATGTCCACCATGGCTGTAAGAGATTTGGCTCTATGATGTTGCGACTGAACATCGGCTGATGGAGAGTCGACTGTATACAACAATTCATCGAAGATACTGTTCTCATCTTTTTCTTCATTCGTCCTCCTGTTAGTAGTATCTGGAAAGGTCACAGGGCTCTCCACAGCTTCGTCCAGTAAAGCAGACGGTGAAGGCAGGTCATCAAAGCTATCGTCACCAAAGTCACTCGACGACGACATCCTTCTATGTTTTGGGCGAGTTGATGCGTCTCGCTTGTCAGCTTCTCCGTACCCAATGCGCTCAGGGGATGCTTCCTTCTGAGTCCGTGGTATTGATGACTCCATAGCGACTCCAGTGCCACGTACTTGCCACTCGGACGGTTTCGAGTCTCGGGGCTCAAATGTCGGATTTGTTAGTCCATGCCCTACAATCCCCTTATTCTGCTTAACAGAAGCGTCCGGACCACCAGTAGGTGCGGACACCCTCTTCGTAACATTAGCTGACAGCGTCAATTGATTCTGCCCTTTACTCTGAACTCCAGTAATAGGCCGTTTCCGCGCTGGTTTAGGTGGCTTCTCTAATCCATCGCGACAACAAAAATGCTTACACCTGCAGTTAATCAATTAGCCTTAACCATAAAATAAGTGTAGGTAATGACGCAGGTACATTGACTTGTCCTTGCACTTATGATTACACGCCCACCTTCCATTCTCTAGTCGAATTGGTTCATCTGTTTCCCAAGTTTGTACTTGCTCAGCAGACTCAGCTTGTCTTTTGTTATTGTTCGCTGGAGAGTTTCCGGCATGTGATACATATTGAGATGAAAGAGGACGGGGTGCTTGGCTAAGACTCGTCCAATCGTTTCCTTGATCTGTGTTGATTGAGTTAAGGTTTTCTTGTTGTAAGGCTTAAACAAAGAAAGTGTGTGTGTGATTGTACGTACCTGCAGCCAAGAAATCGTCCAAGTCCAAATCGTCACCGTCGAATACGTCTGTCTGGAGATACGATTGCGGTTTGATGCGAGATATGTCATTACTTCGGGGTCGGGAGGTGTTCATTCGAGGTCTTGCTGCTAGGTCTTGGGTGGCAGTCACAGGCGGGAGAGGTGGGAATGAGATTGCAGGTATTTTGGGTTTCAGTTCTGCCCATCTTAATGTTCCAGCTGGACTAGGTTAGCCGGTTGTGAAGGGCTGTGTATGCTATGCATACCAATATCATCACACATAGCATAGCACGTAATATACTGCCCAGCGCCCTTCAATTCCGTCATCAGCACTATCTCATGGCCATTCCCAACCTTACTTGCACTACATAACATCAGTAATAGAAACAGAACAAAGACAAGCTTCATACCTGATTCTTCGAAAATCAATCATATGACCATCGGAAGTCTCCGCCAGAAAGCAGACATAAATTGGGTGCCTCTGAAAGAAAGTCGGAATTTTCTCATTCATAAAGGCTACCTCAGCCTTGAAGCGGATTTTGACTGGATGACCTGGTTTTATATCCTACAGCCAGTAAGCAAATATTACCGGAAAATGAAGAAGTAGTCATACACTCCCGGTCATTTTCACGGATACTCGAAGCTTAGGGAAATCGTTCAGCCTTGACAGAAGCTTGACTCCGAAGGGTGGGTTTTTACTTAGAATCATGTCGATTTGATGCGCTTCTGTTTGCTCTAGGATTTCGAGGCTTGTGATTCCTGCTCCGGCTAGTTTCCGGACAGCTACGATGCCAATTTGGTCGATTTGCTTCATTTGAAGTGGTGAATCATCCCATACTCGGGCTCCAAAGCTTCTTGCGAGCTCCAGGGCATTTCTCACGGCAATAGAGTCTTCGAGACAGATTTGACAGTCTATTACGCAGCGGATCAGTCGGTTAATATGAGTGAACACGAAGGTTTTATCTTGCTGGAATGGGAACTTGTGTTTCTGGAACTGTTCGCCGTCTGGAAAGTCAACCGCACCGAGCTCAGCCTGAATTATCAGCGAGATTTTATGGGCCGGCGTTGCAATGTCGACTTTGACTGGAAACCTGATGCTGCCGGCTCGGTTGATTTCTTTATATAACGACTTCTCTCCAGACTTAAGGCGAATATCACGGAATTCTTCCGCTTGAGCAACCACCGACAGCTGTATCTATTAGCTTCATTCGTTTATCTAGGAAATTCTTACAATTTGAGAAATGCTCGCCTGCGGCTTGAGTGTAAGTAATGTTTTCATAGTTTCGAATCGCACATAATACCGAGCCATGGCGTCGCCAAACTGGGTCGACTTCAGATTTTCGGACGACACTAGTCCGCAATCCTGAAGAAGCTTGATATCCTTCTCGCAAATCTGGCGAAGCATTTCATCCTCATCATTTTTATCCGCCCCTTCCTTAAGCTTGTAATGTGTCGGGTTCCTCCTCAACCTCACGAACAGAAACGTCCCAGCCAGCCAGCGTACAGCGGACTCAACATTCGTGACATTTCCAAGCCCAATCTCAGCATTGAGATGGTCAATAAGATTAAGGTGTAGACAGCTCTCCAAGCTCTCTGATCCAGATACCAGCCTTTCGTAGTGATCTACTCGTTCCTTTCTGGTAAGGATGACTGCTATTGCACTGTCATCGAATTGAGGTCGACCAGCACGACCTAGCATCTGCATCATCTCAAGATCGGAATATTCCTTACAGCCGCCTTCCTGCCAGCCGACGGTGTTTTTGATGATCACCATATGACAAGGTAGGTTTACGCCAACCGCAAGAGTAGAAGTACAGCAGATTATGCTGATTTTGCCTTGTAGAAATCCGGTCTCGACGGTATGACGATCGGCAGGATCAAGACCGGCGTGGTGGAAGGCGACGCCGGCAACAATGGTCGCTGTACCAACACTATCAGCCTAAGCTTATGGTATCGGAGGATGGCCATGCCTTTCAAGTCAAAATTATGAACCTCCACACGCCTGCTAGGTCTTTTCCATAGTCTTGCCGGGGGATTGGTATTCGACCACAAGCGCGAAAGTTCCTTCGCAGTAGCAACTGTCGAGTTTCTCGTGGAGCAAAATATCATAATCGGCTTTCCACATGAATGTGTAGCGATAACATCAGAGAGTCTATACATCTATATCAGCAAAACCCCTTTAATAAGAAATGAGAGATACTTACTTAGAATTACACATCTTATCAAAAGCAAAATCGTTAGCACTAGATTGATACCCATAAACAAACTTCTGCAATTTAACGGGGCGGAACTCCTCCCCAAAATGCTCTCTATGCGCCGGAACATGTTGGTTCGTAGCATCCTTCCCAAGCCAGGTCGCAATATCTTCCGAATTTGGGACGGTGGCACTCAATGCAACAAATCTCACATTCGACCCGAACGTCTTCATCCTCGAGACCACGGCTTCCAATGTCGCACCGCGAGCTTCCTTCAGTATATGCACTTCGTCAATGAGGAAGAGCTTAACCAGCTGCATCAGTCGGGCATGATCCTTCCACTTTCGGGTCATACTATCCCATTTTTCAGGCGTGGTTATAATTATCTGACTATTCTGGATACTTCTGAGATGCGAGTAATCCGTATCTCCTGTCAATTCAGCGCACTGGAGCCCTAGTGGCGCAAATTTTCGATTCCAGTCGCGGAACCGCTCAGAGCAGAGGGATTTGGTTGGTGCTTGGTAGATGACTTTGAAGCGTTCGTCTTTCAGATTATCGAGCAATCTGCAGATGGCTAGTTCCATAATGACCGTTTTCCCACTTCCTGTTGGAGCTGAGAGAACAATGTTGTCGTCGCTGCTGTATACAGATGGAAAGCATTTGGATTGGATGGCGTTGAACAAAGGGAAATCGAATAGCGGTCGGAACCTATCCTGGAGTTCGCTCACGGGGAGGAGGACGATTCCTCGGATCGACAGTGGTATGTTTTCAAATGGTTTCCTCCGTACCTGTGGTCCCGAAAATAACAATTCGCGGTTGAGCTGCGATGAGGAAGGTTCATATGGCATGTCATGTGTTCCTCCACCGGCTCTCCCAGATGTCATTCGTGTAAGTGGACTCGAAGGAGGCCCTAGTTCAGGCCCTGACGAACTAGAGCTGAAGCCTTGACTAGGTGTGATGCGAGAGGTTGCTACTTTGTCAGTTTACGAAATAAGCGCGGTATAAGTTTCATATTACTCACAGTTGAAGAACCGAGATGTCTGTGATGATCCATTTCTACTAAGCGGCTCAGGTTGGTAAGATACCACTTGACAACCAGCACTGGCGGACGCAGACAGAAGCGGACGATTAACCGATGCTCTATCTGACTGAGCCAGAAGCTCGAGGTCTAATAAACTCCGTTAATCATTCCCAATTGATAGGATTTCAGTTGGTTGGGATGAACGCACCAAATGCATCCAACTCGATATCATCATCCTGCCTAGGTGGTGATTCAGATTCGGGAAAACGTGCGTCAGATTCATCAAGAAGGAATTGATCAGAGTTCGATCTAACATGGGCTCCATTGATGAGATTCTGGTCGATGAAACCTGTTCTGCTTTGGCGAGGGCCACCAGAGAGCTTGGTGCTACTCCTTTGTCGATACGGAGTACGAATGGGGGCACTGAAAGGAACTCTGCGAGGTTTCCGATTCATAATGATAACAATGGAATTACCTTCAATTGATGATCTTATACGAGAAGGTGAGGATATAACAGAAAGGAATTAGATAGAGGGGAACCCTTTACCGGCAGGGCACGTGGAAAGTTATGCCCAACCGACGTATATTAGATAATGCAGCATATATACTCATACATGATCGAATGTAAGTAAGCAGACCATTCTCGCGCTATTATGCCAAAGGGATATCAAGGATAAGCGTTATTGTTTCCATCAGATGCAAATCCCACATGAGACAATATGGCCGGATACAAGATATCATTTCCAATCCGTGAAAATAGCTCCGTCCTCTATGCCTATGTAATTATTTCCCAGACAATCTTCACGCAAGATTGTTATTAACACCAATGCAATAGTCGTTCAATCGTTTGCTTTACTCGTCCGGATTACTCGTCTCGTACATGCTTGTCGAAATATCCGCCGCTGACATTTCGAGCGGAACTGACTCGGGGGTGGCCGGG
Organism: Aspergillus sclerotialis; assembly: GCA_003589665.1. Taxonomy (NCBI): domain Eukaryota; kingdom Fungi; phylum Ascomycota; class Eurotiomycetes; order Eurotiales; family Aspergillaceae; genus Aspergillus; species Aspergillus sclerotialis. The sequence goes on along the minus strand of MVGC01000474.1, from coordinate 8,266 downwards.
TGATGCAGGGCGAGAAGAAGATGATCGGCCAGCATCGGATAAGAAGGGTGTGCTTGGTAGTTTGATTGAGAAGTCATTTGCTGGAGGGGATACTGGTGAAGCACCTTCGCCACTGGTGTCTTTCTCATGGGGACCAATGCGAATTGGCGGAGGACGAACTTGCTTGGCTTGAATTGGGCAAGTGGTTGGATCCCCATAGAGATAGGTAGCAGTGAGAACTGCTGCAGTACCAGCAAGGAACTATAGCCAGTTAGCTTCGGTCAATGATGTAACACCAGGGAAATGGTCCAACATACATAAGCAGTGACTTCGAAATCAAAAAGAAAAACGCTCCCAAACATGGTACAAATAATACTGGTAGCGGAAGCAGTGCTTTTCGGCACCTTATTGGCATATATGACGCAGAACGCCGCCATGATTCCGCCAAGGGCTTGGAGGATGGCTACTGACCAAACCGCCCAATTATACCCTTGGAAAAATCCATTCGCTGCAACCTTCTCACCATCAAGGAACACAACCCCAATGAAGAGTGCCGGGAAGATGGAGTAGATGGCCAACTGCACATTGCGGACCCAAAGAGACGCCGGCGCAGCACTGTCTTTGAGCACTTTCTCGAAGTATACACCCGCAAGACCAGATGCGATAGACGCACCAACTGTGGCGAGGAGACCAACCACTGGGTTCATCCGCGGGAAGGCTGTCAAAATATCCTCTTCAATGCCCTCATATGTTGCGGAGCGTTTATGAAGGTCCCTTCCATACCCTTTTACCTCGTTCCACTCCTGTAGAGATCGTGGAAAATTGCTGTGCATAGCCTCTTCTTGCAGCGAAAACTCATCAGGTTTTTCAACCGGCAGCTGTACAAGAGCGACGCCTAATACAATAATCAAAAGTATACCCCATTTCCGCAGAGGCATCGTCTTCCTCAACAACCCCAACCCAAAGACAGCAGTTGCAAGAATCTTCAGTTGGAATGTCACCTGAAAGGTCGCAGATTGCATATTCGACAGCGCAATATACTGTAACGAATTCGACAACGTATACAAGCTAGCAGGAATCGCAAGTTTCCAGCTATCACCCGAGAACACGGCGCTGGTAAGCGAAAAGAAAAGCGACGTCGCAGGCATGGAAGGAGGGGCGGCTTTCGAGACCTCATATAGGGCCATTGTTAAGGAAATGGCGAGTTTAACAACCTCGTTAAGGAAAACGGTCGTCGAAGTAAGGTATCGCTTTCCGCCTGCTGGCGGCATAATTCTCGAGTAATGCAATAACTGGTGCGATAACATATCAGCGAAGACCTTCAATGCTCGTTCCATCAGGCACTTACCAAGACAAACGCAGTGGATTGAGCCGTAAGCTGCATCCAGGGAGCAATTAGCATTGAACCATCAATTCAGTTGAGGTACGTGGGCGATCGCGTTGGTCCATCTACTGTGTAAACATCATTGTACAGAGGGCCTTACAAGAATCCATGAACTGCGCTTTAGGGTAGCTCCCAGCCCCGAAGGCTGACGTTGTGTCCGATCCCCCATGGCCAGATTGACCAGGATCCCTCCTCTCGCTGGTGATAGTAGTTTTCTTTCAAAGAATACGTTTATAGGAGTGAAACAAGTTTTCTGCGAGTTCAACCCTCTTGTTTAATAGATGAACAGGTGAATTGGATGGCCGATGGCTTTTTTGAATGGGACGTGGCGCGTAAGCGCCTTGGGAATTTTAGGTCTGGACCGGGGTCCGCCAGCTAATCAGGGCGGGTCAAGGGTGGAGTCAGAACTGGACAGGGAACAGGGGAGGATGCGAGGCAGGGAATCGTTTGATAATTATAGAGTATTTGAATAGACTGAGAAAGAGCAATGAATAGTAAAAGAAAATAAATCAGATGCGAATGAAAGAAAGGATCAAGAGAATCCGGGGAAATCGCCAAACTTACTAGTGGCTCGCTAGTGCGGATCACGGGGTCTTGGCCAAGCCATCAGTGGAATGCTCCGCTTACACGGTAGATATAAACCTATATACCGTGGGCTATATAATGAATAGACATATGTAGTTCGGTGATATGTTAGTATAAGGTATATACAAAATGCTATAATACATGTATATGCTAATCCCAACAGACTCCATCCTGTTGACCCGCGCTATCCAGACGATTAATATTCGACTATTCCGCCGCATGAAACATGACCCAAAACAGATAGATATGAAACACGGAGGGAGGGCATTCCTTGCCAAAAAGAGATGCAAAGTAATAATACATGCATGGAATAAAACGACACAATAAGGAAACAAAAGACGGGATGAGATGGATAACCATCTTCTTGATTCAAGGATCATGTAAAGTAGGAAAAGAGAGTGAACGAATAATATGACAATAGAGAATGGATAAAAGAAGCAATTAGAAGGATGGTGTTTAGTGCACAGCAGCGGCCAAGCTACCCTGGTTATCCAACCCATAAGCCCAGATGGGGAACTCTTCTTCCTTCTCCTCATCCGCCTCATCCAAGACAATAGCCTCACTGCTATCAGTACGCCGCCTCGAGTGTGTTCTTTGGTCTTGAGGAACGGCTGGCGGAGGATGACGCGGCGGCGGCTTCTGTGAAGGCAGTGGTGAGAAACGATGGATAGGCAGAGTAGGCGTTAACGGAGAAGCTCCACTGGTGGCAGGTGACGGAAGACTTTCCGTGTACACCAAGCTCGCTCTGGGAGATGTGGTCGAGTTGACGGTCTTACGTTCAGTGTCAGAGAATGTGCCTTGAGAACTGAGACCCTCTTTATCTGATTGCCCTGCACTGTGGTCTGTCGGCAATGGCGGGAGACCTGGGCTGAGTCGGAGGAAAGACATGTCCGTACTGTAGAATGAATCTCGCGACGGTACAGAGAGCATGGACATTTGTTCAGCGTCTGTGCCAGCGGCGCGTGCTTCCTGATAAATACTTGGTGTAATTTTCCCTTTTCTTTGCCTCATAGCTTCCAATAAATGCTCCTCCTGTCGAGTGACTGCCATGACTCGGCTCCTCCGTCTCAACTCGCGAGCAGATAGATAATGGCTACCCATAAACCTATCACTGGGGTGTGTTTCGGACCCGTCGGACGTCGGTGCTCCACTTGATTTGCGGGAGTGGGTTCGGCGAGTAGTATAGGACGATTTGCCTGCTGATGACATCGACGGGTGACGACGCACAGACTGATTCCGGTGTACATTTTGCTGTCGACTGGATGGAATGTTTATATCCACGCGCCTCAACGACGGCCCTTTCGTAGCGTGTGCAGCAGAAGCTGTACATATCTCGGGTTCAAAATCATCGTACGACATTACGCTATCTCGTGCAATGTTCTTCCCGTTCGCTTGGGGCTTGGTTGGCTCATCATCATCATCCCCTTCGTCTTCGGACGACGACAGACAAAGTACGCTCGACGTGTTAAGGTCCGTGTTCTGCAAAGTACTTTTGCTGCTCTTCTTCGAAATAGGACGTTTATTAGACGCTGACATCCCACGCCTTTCTACTGACCATCCCCCTGATGAGTGCGAAACGCGATTGGGGAGCCGGCTAGATCGGGGGTTTGGAGTCAAGTACATATCTTTGCTCCAACCGCCTGCAGAACTGTTGGACGTCATTCTCCTAACTGTCCTGTCTGTCGACCTTGACTGTTTCCGTTGCAGCTCATCATATTTGTCAAGAGCCAGATCGAATTCACTAGTCCTTACCGTCCTCTGAACTGAATTCTCAAACCAGGCGTTGTTTTCCTTTTCAGAGGTTTCGGAAGAAGCTTGATCGCTCGGCCTGCGAGCAGTTGCAGAATCAAGCTGAGTCGCTGGTAGATTCCTTCCGTCAGGCTTTTTGATGTGTACGGAAGGCGCTTCGGAATTGAAAGAAAGTTGAGAGGGAGACTTCATCATGCGCTGGGGAGATAAAAGGGGTGTCGCGGATGATCGTGGTTTCGGGAAGAGTAAGGAGAGGTCAATACGTGGCGGGCGGATTTTCCGCTTCGATTCCTTTGCAGGGCTCTTCTGTTCTTTAAATCGAATGCCTTGTCCTGCTTTCGATTGTTTTTCGGCAACATTATTGGCTTTCGACACATCATCATCCGGCGCAGTCTCTGGTCGCGGTTCGGAGTCGATGGTGGAATCACGAGGATTAAAGTGCGAATACATAGTAGACGACGAACCGGATTGATGAGGTTTCTTCCAAAGCTTGCGAGTACTTCGAGGCGATGGTTCCTGAGGACCATATTCATGTCCAAGGAGAGGAGAAGATGCTCGTACTCGAAGATATTGGGACGAAGGCGTCTCATCGGGTGACGGTACCGGAAAAGGAACAAAGGTACTGGGTTTCTTGGATATGATTTCGGGCGTTCTTAAGAAACTCGGTCGCCGGCCACGCTTTTTCTCTTCCCGTAGATTGTGATCATGTTCCTGGATTTCTAGGGCAGTGGCTCCAAGGATCTTGTCGGCTTTTGATCCCTCTCGCCTTATATGGTTTCTATTTGGCGTCAAAAACTCGTCCGGCTGAGCAGCAAAAGCATTCTGTTCCCACTGTTCCCAGTTCATGGTGGTATTCTGCTCTATAAATTCCTTTCGATTATCCGAGTCGCAGTCACTATACGACGAGGCCATGTTAACACTGGTTAAATATTGATAGTCTAAAGTTCTTTCAATTTTGCGTAAAGCGAGGTAAATCGGACGCACCAATATTTCTCAACTACGAGCCCAGTTTGCTCAATAAGACACTTCGGCTGAACTCTCAAAATAGATCAAGAAAACTTTTATGGTACTGGGTAAAGTCCACCTCGTACCATGGAAATGAGGCAGAACGGGAAGTCCTGACGTCGACGAGATTCGGCTGAAACTTGATCGGGGAGAAATTGAACCAGAGAATGTAATCACCGAAAGTCAAAAATACGAAGTCCCAAAAATTCCAAAGACCTCGATAGCAACTTAAAGAGAGAAAGAAGAAAGACTGGAGTCGGCGGCTAAAGAGCGACAAAGCCAAGTATAATGGGCATTATTACATCAGAACACTAAGAGATGAGAAACAGCAAAAGAACTCTTTAAGGGTGAAAAGTATCACCCCAGCAAACTCCGCACTGACCAAGACACTATCGATGTGGAAATGAGATGATGACTAGGGTGATGTACAATCTCATTCGAGTGTCTCAAGTGGACCAGGGTCGTTCATAATGAACAACACCAAAGCCTCGCAAACCCGGACAAACCCGACTACCAAATTCTGTGCTAGATTTGTCTGAGTGGTTCATCGGCCCAGCTAGTGTGTTTCTAGTGCGACAAGAAAGGCAAGTATCGACAGGAACGAGTCCACACCCCTTAGAACTCCAGAGTTCCAACTTGCTGGGTGTTTCTACCATCAATCAATCGAACCATGGGTAGAAAAGAGGTGGGACAAGATCTGACCCTGTCAATTGGAGAATTATATCGCCAGCGGCATCCAATAGTTCAAATTTTATTGCGATGATGTTCTTCAACAGTTGATGCTTGAGTTGGGAGATGAGGATGAGATGAGGCGCAGAAGTATTGCAAACTTTGGGCGACACGTGCCGCTACACGCGGCAACAATACTTAGAGTATACACAGTATCAATTCCCATCTACTTCCTTCGTTTTCTTCTTTCTTTCTGCCTTGCCTTTGAGCGGGAAAATACCCACTGACAATGACAAATTCTACCATCACTAAGTAGGCCTAATGAGCTAAACCTAATAGGTTTATGGATGCCTTCCTCTCTTAAATCAACCATGTTGATCATCGCATCGTACCGACCAAATCTCAGAATGTGCCGCCCCAGACAGATCCTCCATGGACGCATTGACACCTACCTATTACAATGAACTCGAACCCTGAGATACGATCGACATCAATAATCCACCTACCATTGGATCTATTTCCGTGGAAAACTACCAATACTCGACGTTCGAATCTAACTATTACAGTTAGAACTGACGGATTCAGATACTGCACTCTTCAGGGGTTCAGTGCATATTCAAAACTTTCTCCATGCTTTACCCCAGTCCTTCAAAGCATGTAGTCGAGTTCTCGGGATTTCAGCTGTAATCGAGATCTTTTACTGTCGATCTTCACCCCAAACACCGCTGATCGTCGCCGAGAGGCGCCGTGGCGATTCAGGGGCCTCCACGAGGAAATGTAAAAATAGGAGAGTGGTCCCGTCCAAGTCCTTTGACAAATTCCTGTCGTACAAGTTGAATGATATAGACAGAAATTGTGTATCACTATTTACGTCGGGAATTATTCGAGCACTTGCAGTTAAAAATAACGGTTATGGCGGCATGGCGAGAACGTCAATGTGAATCCCCGTCATGTCATGTCACCGCAGTTTTTGAGATGCTTGCCAAACGAGGCATTGGATTCAATGATTCACAACTAGCACATAAAACTATGTACGTGTCTTGCCACGCGCTTCTCGACTAGGAGTATCATTCTTCGTAGTCGAACCAATACTTTGGAAACTTCCGATAGTGATCATCGATAGTCTTTAAGGGGGATCAGCGATCAAAACTGTCAACTCTTTCCTAACCCTGAAGACTTGGTACTGCGCAATAGTTAAATAAGTATATACACCAGTTTATTCAGTCCTCTTGTCCCGCAACTCGCTGCTAGTTGCAATCCCAGAGCTGAATGCCAGTAAAGGGGAATCAGTCGGAATTGGTTCCGAATCTGTGACTCGACTTCCAATTCAACAAATCTCATATTGTCCTCTCCATTTCGCTTATTTTATCATTCGCCTGCGAAACTAATTATTTTTCATCGTCGAGCCTGTGTAACACCTGTCACAAACTGCAGTCTAAGGTCCTTAATTTAAGAATCGCACTAGGATATACATCATGCAGGGGAACCTGGTAATCTTCTAATAATAACCCCAGGTTTCGACCAGACATGAACAGCAAATTACAATAAGCTCTCGACATAGCCATGAATATGACTGCAAAACGAATAAAGACGTGTTATTAAGCTGGCGTTGCAATTTCATCACAATATCGTAACCCATGATTAAAGCCTCTATCTGAGCAACCGTCGCTGGGAGACAAAACTACCCAGAAGGAGAGTAATATCAATTGCAGAGCTTGTCTCTCCAACCTTGCGCCATGCTGGCCGACACAAAATAACGCCAAAGGCATAGACGATTTAAGCCAAAGCAGCAACTCAATTGTCAATCTGAATTCTTCCGGAGATATTCTTCTGTCTTCAACTCTTGGGGACTGCAGCCGTCCCTCATTGTTCATATCGAAGACCATCTGTGTTCCACGGATCTATAGATTCTTCGAAAGCGCGTAGGTCAGTTTACATAGGAAAGAGCTGATGTAATAAGAAACTCGACTATTCAATTCCAAACGATTAACTAGATGGACGAAAAGATGCATTATTTTCGTAGTCATTATTAATATAAATTCACGGGGCTGAGCAGCTCCAGGAAAAAACTCGCGGATGGGCTCTGCACCCCTCGATCTGAACATAGAGTGAGTGCGCTGGTTCTCGAGGATGGCCCTAGGCGTGTCAGGAAGAGACTGCGTTGCTTCTGCAATGCCCGCGGGAGCCTATCGCATTCGCAATTACGCCACAAGTCGACTCCGAGCACTGGGCTTGCGTTTGGTCGGTGCCGCAGAAAAGGCACAGGGGGAGGCTAAAATGGGTGTATTGCAAACAGGGGAGAGCCTCATTCATTGCACTTGACTTTGCGATACGGGCATCACCATGTCTATTGAATCCCCAACGCGACCCCAATCTCCTCCCCCCACCACTCCCTAAAGAGCCTAAGTCTCCTAGTCCTCTCAGCAGCCAACCTCCTCCCCTCAGCAGTCTTCATCAACCCCTCCAACAACTCCAACTTATCGACAAAATGCTGTATCGTCTCCTGCATTCCTCTCCCCTTTCCCTTCGTCGTCCCCTTCGCTTCCATTGCTCCACCAAACGTAAACGTCCGCCCAATCCCCACCGCTCCAATCGCGTCCAGCCGATCCGCATCCTGCACAACGCCCAGTTCCGGAACTTCCTCGACCAACTTCCTCACCCTCTCCCGGCTCTCTGCTGACTTCGTTTCCGCCGAGAACGACACGTTATTTACGATCTTTTGGACCGTCTCTGATAGAGAGTGTGGCGCGCCGAAGGATATGAGGAGGTCGTAGACCATTGTTTCGGCGTTTTCGTTGGCGTGGAGGTATTTCTTGTCGCCGACGTCGTGGAGGAGGGCGGAGAGCGTGATTAGTAGCGGGTTGTAGGGGGGTGATGAAGATGGGGAGGGGGTTG
>MVGC01000473.1:0-17792 GCA_003589665.1 Aspergillus sclerotialis | reverse complement strand
AAAAAAAAAAAAAAAAAAAAAAAAAAAAAAAAAAAGGTATGGATAAATCTAGGAAATACAATATAAAAGGGAGCACGAGAAGTTCTATATTCTTGTCACTTGAAAGTCTCCAGAAAATTAATGATATTAAACCAAGCACGCCCAACTCCAAAGATGAATGACACTCATAATAATACAATCCCAGAGGCTGAAATAATCAAAATAGAAACGCCATAGTGGTCAAGCCACATTAGAGCCCATTAACCACCAAGCAAAGAAAGCGCTTTAAAATAGATGACGAGGGATCAACCCCGTATGATATGACTGTAGTGTCCAGGGATCTTATTTCGACATTTGTCACAATCAGCGCGGTATCCCATGGAAAAGGATACTTTCTTGGTAGGCGGCGAACCAGAACGGTGGTTTTGTTGTCTCATCCTCTCAGGATAAACCATAGAAGGTGATCTATTCAGAGGTGTTGGGGCACTAACACGGTGCAACTCGTATGAAGGTGGAGAGACAGGCTGAGGTGAGGAGTATGCCATTTCAGCATCATCAAAGGAAGCTTTGGTGCTCTTCGTAAAACTGCTTTCATCCTCGCTGATCGGACTTGGGAGGCGTCGCCGGTACCACCAAGCAGTGTCGTGGTTTTTATCGGCATCGGAGTCATTTGATAACATCGGGTCCGTCTGTTGCGCAGATTTAGGTTCCATAGTCGACTCTGGCTGTAGCCCCGGCGTGAAAGTGTCACAGGTTGGGGTTGTTATGTTCAACGACTGATTGACAAGACCTTGTGGAATCGGTGAGGGTTGTACGCTGCCATTGCTACACGTAGTAACTGGCCAGGGGGATAAGTTATCACCACCGGGTAAAGAGGGTGTCTTCTTCCTCGAATCTATGCTCATTTCCGAACAAACAGGTAGTTGATATCCATGTGGGGACTCCATCATAGTGTTCATGGGGTTGTTACACAAGAGGTTGTTGGGCCCATCCTCATCATCGTCAGACGACTCGATTGGAGTTAATGCGGGAGGACGAAATTGGAATGAGGTCTGACTGTTTTCGTGGAATAAAGAGCTCCGGCCGGGATCTTGAGAGGTTCGTAAAAGGAATGGAGGGCGACGTTTCTATGTCCTTGACTGTCAGCGATGAATCTGAGGAGCAAGACATAAGGTCAAAGACTAGACATGATGAACCAACCTTCTTTTCGTGGATTGGGTTCTCATCGAGTAGCAGACCATCGTCTCTTTGACGCTTTAAAGGAAGATTGAACATTATGCGAAGTTCAAGTGCAGGATTGACCGAGTACAGTTCGAAACTAAATAATCATAAATCAAACGGGTGTTATTCGAAGGGAGGAGGTTAGAGTAAGTAGATATAGACACGACAAGAGGAATTCAAGAAGAGCGAGTAGAAAGAAACGGCGAGAAAAGAGGGGAGGGGGGGGGGGTGTTAAGCTAAACTGAGTTGAGGCTGTTAAGTTGGTGGAGAAAAGAAGATCAAACGTTTTTGTCAGTGGACCTGCAGATGCCATAACACTTCGGAGTATATCTACAGTATAAAAGGGTAGCTAGGTAGTAAACTAAACATACTTAATATAGTTAGTCTCAAGTGTTATAGGTAGGTAGGTATATTTTTATCTCTTCTTTAGTCCAGTTAAACAGTCAGATCTTATTGACAAATGATACTACTATCACTATTCGTTCTATCTCCTGCAAGGGATGTCATCTGTATAACCATTAAGGCAAAAGGAATTAGCCAACTGGAGAGATATAGAGTTGTCTATAAAATAAAAAGGAATTTGGTGTCATTCTTTGGTTCCCACCTGACTGAGAAAAAGAAAGAAAAAAGAAAAAAAGAAATACTCTGTGAATCATTCGATCATTCGCTTTTCTTCTTCCCCACCAACTGCTTGATCCATCTACAATCAATTTCTTTCCTTCTTCCTTTCTTTTCTTCTCTCCAATTTGATCGCTCTGTTTTTAGTCCATCCTTCTTTTCATATCTTTCTTTCAATTACTAGACATTCATATCCCCATCTATCCTCCCACGATTGTTGAGGTAGATCCATCTATCTATATACATACTCCTCCCCCACTTCTAGCTCTCAATCTACCGCAATGCCCCTCGTCAATACCACCGAAGTTAACGAGGACACTCGTGGTAAGTTCTTTTCGTTATCCCTCTGTTCTGTTAAAGAATAAGTCTGCTAATTTACACCTGCTAGTCCTTGGTTACGATGCCTTGCTTTCCCCTCAGTTTCTTCAGACAGAGATCCCTGCAGTGAGTCATACCCATCAATAATCTCCATTCATACCACAGTCTTTTCAATGACTCTGGACCATCAAACTGACTATAACTGAATATAGTCCAAAAACGTAACTGAAGTTGTCCGTTCTGGCCGTAACCAGGCAATTGAGATCATTGAACAGCGTGATGATCGACTTCTCGTGGTTGTTGGACCATGCTCGATCCATGATCCTGAAACTGCTCTCGAGTACGCCAACCGACTAAAGGCACTTTCTGAAAAGCTCTCCTCCGATCTTTGTATTATCATGCGCGCCTACCTCGAGAAACCACGCACCACAGTCGGATGGAAGGGGCTAATCAACGACCCGGATATTGACGAAACCTACAACATCAACAAGGGCTTGCGCGTTTCTCGTAAACTCTATGCTGATCTCACCGGCATGGGAATGCCCATCGCAAGTGAAATGCTAGATACAATCTCTCCCCAGTTCCTAGCGGACCTCATCTCCCTTGGTGCTATTGGCGCCCGTACCACTGAGTCGCAATTGCACCGTGAGCTGGCGTCGGGTCTCAGTTTCCCAATCGGATATAAGAACGGCACGGATGGTAACTTGGGCATTGCCATTGATGCTATTGGCAGCGCTTCCCACCCTCATCGTTTCATGGGTGTCACAAAACAGGGTCTGGCGGCCATCACCAAGACTTCCGGGAACGAGCATGGCTTCGTGATCTTGCGCGGAGGCAGTAGAGGCACCAACTATGACCGGGACAGCGTCCGTGCCGCTCGTGAAGCCTTACGGGCCAAGAAACAACGGGAGATTCTCATGATTGACTGCTCCCATAGCAACTCCCAGAAGAATCATCGCAATCAGCCGATTGTCGCAAAGGAGATCGCTGATCAACTTCGTGAGGGTCAGGATGCTATAATCGGTGTCATGGTTGAGTCCAATATCAACGAAGGCAACCAGAAAGTTCCTCCTGAGGGTCCTTCTGGACTGGCCAAGGGCGTCAGCATCACGGATGCCTGCATCGATTGGGAAACAACGGTTGACACTTTGGAAAACCTGGCCGATGCGGTCCGCGCTAGACGAGCCGCCAAAGCGAGTGGTAATGGTGCCTAGGTGTTGAGTCTATTCACTCCCTGGCTTCACTAGAAGGCTCTGGTTTTTTGCGTTATTTCGGTTGCCAATTCAAGATACCATGCCTTGTTTGATTTCAATTTCTTGGTTATGTCACTGGTATCTGTCCTGGATTTCGAAAAAGTTCTGAATATCGTTGATAGGCGATTCTATGCTGCAAAAGTCCCCTTTATGCCTGCATATTTTTAATAGGCCGCAATCGTGTTTCGCTGTGGACCTGTAATTCTTGGATATTACCCTCGGCGACTGATTAAACTAAATAGATTGAATTGTATGTTAGATCTAGAGACACATGTGCAATGGGGACAAAGGCATGCAAATAGTCTGGTCGGGATATCCAGCCTGCCTGTTCCGCATGCACTCTTTCCACCAAACCTAATTTGTAAGTAGAGGTGGCTTGGTTATAAAGTAATAAAAGGCTATGTACACAGTATACCGAGCTTGATGCAGGAAGCAGTATGCCATAAAAACGCAACATACCCTAAAGAGACGCCACAACCCCGAATTGGTGAATTTTGCGGGATACCGAGTCTAGTTGCCGCACCTAACAGACATGGCCGAAGGTAATTAATCAAGCGAGGGAGAATCCAGGCATCCCAGGTGCCCGTGATTACCGTCCAGTGAACCAGCTCCTCCAACTTTTCGCGCTTTGCTTGGCAACTGTTTCAGCATTATCTGCGAGGACATCGAGCTGTCCGGGTTGTTGAGGTGGATGAGTTGTTGATGCCACTGCGCTGGAATCTTCTGCAGCATTCGTATTGACGGCCTCTAGGACTCCCGGTCTATCAGTGCCTCCTTGCGCGCCTTGACCTGGTCCTTGTACATCCTCCTCCTTTAATCCCCCAAATAGGTATCGTTTTACTTTGCCCCATGGCCGCTGCGCTTTCTCTTCCTCTCTCTTCTGCTTCATTATCTCTCCTATCTTTTCGTTCTTCAATATCTCGAGCTGCTCGGGGGTTGCGCTGTCATTTGCATACGCCAATCTTGCTTGCTGAAGTTTCTCGAGTTCTCTGTCAAGCCATAGGGCGCGTTGACGGCGATTGTATAGGGTCAAAGAGATCATAGAGTAGACAGTAGCAACTCCACAGACACCTAATCGAAAGAAGGTCAGATATCAGTATCTGGTGAAAGTAGAATTTATCCCGCAGCAACTCAGTTGTAACGTACCTGATGTAGCGATAAGAGCGTAGACCATTGTTTTATGGGCTTTGTTTGCAAACCTTCGCCCAAATTCAATCCATCGGTCAGTTGCCGACGTCGACCGTGCAATCCGAGCTGCCCGGCTCTGAGCTCGCAACCGTTCAACCTTTTCCTTCGGTGTCTCCTGCCTTCCTCCTGGTGTTTGCTGCGGCGGTTGTTTCTTTTGTTGAGAATTCGCCATAAAACTAGGCATGCTGTAGGGTACTCTCGAGGAATATTCGGGTTTGGCGCTTGCATACGGGCCAGTGGCCGTGAATCTGGTCGCGTCTGCTGCTGACCGGGACATGATGGATAGCAGCTGAATATCGAGTAATTCGGGTCAAGGGGGCTAGCCAGCACGATTAAATTGATACTGTCATAAACACATTAACAATATCAATTAAGTTCCACTTCCCAGATACACCGGAACTGGCGAGTTGACGGTGGTGATGAACAACGCAGACGGAGATGGTGAAGTTTCCAGGTAAATTTTCAGAGGGATTGATCAACGCCAAGACCGTATGATGTTCTGCTCCCGCCTGCAATGGCCCCCCAATTACCTATCAAACTACTGTACATATTTCCTCATATTCTCTCCATTGGATATTGATGGCGAATTTGATCCAAGTTTCACACAACTTCTACATCTATTTGTCTCTCGCTTGCTCTTGACCAATTATAAACAGCTCCTCAATTTCCCATCCAGAAAGAGCTACTTGTGCAAGTGTACTGTCTACCAAGCTACTGAACAAAGATGGCTTCAGATCAATATAGCTCTTCCGACTTGACATCGGTCCTGAAAACGCTCTCCTCACTAGCAAATCCATCTCCTCAAGGTCCCAGTAATATGCCAAACCACATAATTCACCACCAAACAAAGAGTACAGATAATGATCTATACGAACCACCAGAATCTATGCATCAGGGCTCTTCCTACCTGAATACAGGCCCATTAGCAGCAGGCCCGCCCCAGCCTTCTATCCCAAATGGCAACATGCCTCCGGCCACAAAACAAACTAGTGACATAGTCGACTCTTCAACCATCACCACATGGCCTGCTGCGTTAAGATATGTGATGCGCACAGTGTCGCAAAATGAAGAGCTGCAGCGCAAGATCCGTCGGTTGATTCAAAGCCAGCATAATCATGAGAAACAGTGGTGGCAGGGGCGAGAGACTCTTGTTGAGAAGCAAAGGGCGCGAGTCGAAAAGAAGAAGGAATTAGATGTGGTTCTGTATGTGACCTGATTCCTGATACTTTCTTTACTGGATGACCAGTGTTCTAATTATTTCTATCTGACCAGTCGCTCAGTTGGCGCACCGGTCGATACTACAAAAGAAGTATCTGTATGTCGGTTGAAAATATCCCATGCTTCCCTTTTCAGCTATTGGTAGCTATTGCCTGCTTACTGTTATCATAGACAGTGGAAGAGAACCAAGCGGAATTGAAGAACTATGACGCCAAGGTATATAAAGCGTCAATTCAAATGGCTGAAGCCTTAACTTTAGAACTACGGACCCTGGGAATACCGTTTTTCTCTATCAGACAAAGTTTTATCTCGGACCGTTCTCCGAAAGGTGACCAGTTGGGCCAATCTGGCAACCAGCCCACGGTCTTAAGAAGTGACCTTTCAGCTTTCCAAAGACGAATGTTGGAGTTGCTCCAAGATCTTTGTAAGGAATGACTGACCTTGGTCTTTCGTGATCCATACAGAGTGCTATCGACTATGCCGACGAGGTCCTTGCAGATGCGTGCCATTGATTCTGGATTGTTGCTATTAAATGGTTGATTTCAACTGATCAACGGGGGTGACCATGTGAAAAGTCCAGGAATAGGCAAGCAACCAAATGTCATCCTTCCCATGGGCATTAAGTCAATGTCCTTCATGTTAAACCCTATATTGTCCTTGACATCATGTCATTATTGAACCCGTAATGGTAGTTCTTTATTATGTACACGAATGCTGTCTAATATTCCCATAACCAGGCTTAACGTCTATACCGTTCGCCCATTAACTAATGCGCTCAGACCCTAGATGCATAAACACCAAGGCAACTTCCGGCAAATATAATGCAATGGCCAGAGAAAATCGGAAGGAAAGTATGAAGCTTAATAATATGGCCAGAAAAACAACAGACACCGTCCAAACCTGGAGATATCGAATTTGGAGCAGACCATGTGCAGAACGCCGATGAATGCAAAATAGTATTCGTTTCAATCAAGAAGCGAGTGAAACGATTGAAAGATGTCAAGTAGCAGAGTGAAGTGGAATGGACCGAGACGCAGAAATACCACCAGCAAATTATCTTAATGGAATTTGCTCATTTGGAATCAGACTGTTTCTCTGCAACGGCAACGGCGACACCCACCGCAGCCCCTAGAATCGCACTTTCTGGTGCGAATTCAAGACTGATATATGGTGCCGTGGCACGGTCCTCTATGCCCAGTAACATGTTGGTCTCCTTGGTAAGCTGCTTGAGGTGATTCTGGCAGCGATCTCTAAATCCGGGGTACTTGTTGATGACGCTTCCGTCACATGCAATGGACAGGCTGCGAGACTGGTCTTCACTCTCAACCACAGTTACTTGTTGGTTTGTCTTAGCTGATGTGGTTGAAGTATGGGGGAATTCCACTTCATTGCGCAGGCACCACATGCTGTGTATTGCGGTGGCTAAATACCCCGCCGCTCTTTCGGAGACCGTTTGGCAAACTCGGCGCAGAAAACGAAGATCCTCTACAGATGGAGAAACATGGAAGGTATGTTCCTTCTGAAGAAGTGCAGCGGACGATGATAATGACGCCGATGTGTCGGCCTCGAGGAACGCCACGATGCTAGTATCGAACGAATACGGCTCACGCATCGAATGAGGAAGTTCACCGCCGAATAGTCGTGCGGTCTCGACGGCTTCAACCATGATGAGCCGTACGATCTCGCCAAGGTAACGACCTGTAATCATATACTCAAGAGGTTGATAGTCCGGCCTAAGATGTGTACTGTTGAGATATTCATCCCACCGTGTCATGGGCAAAATTCCGCCGCCGAACATGCTCATTTCACTGTTGACAATGACATGTTTAGCGCGATCGAACCATTCTTGAGGTCTGACACCAAACTTAGCGAGCCCGATCTCATGCACAGGGAAGTGGATAGCCACATTGGTTCCAGTTCCTAAGATGAGAGACATGCGAGTCTTGGGGTCACCATATGCGCGGGAGAGAAGGGTAGCGGAACTATCATTAACAATCGCATCCACCTGCACGTTGAGGCCTTGCTTGCGACATGACCGGACAATCAAGTCACCTAGTTCTTGTCCCACTGTGCCATTAGAACACAAAAACCCTTTGCCCATATGGATTACAAGTCCGCTGCTGACCGAAGTTTGTTCTATAGGGAACGACCATGATAAACCCATGGAGAGAGGAGTGGATTCCCGACCGCAATTCTCGCCGACCTCGCTCAGCATGGATGCGATCTTCTCCGCCATCCAATCGAAAAATAAAGTGCCGTCCAACAGCTTAACATTGTTATCAATACAATCCGACTTCACGCGAAGGATTTCCATCTTCCCGTTTCCCCGCAATTCAATCAAAGCCACTCGAAAGGTGGAACCTCCAACATCAAGAGCGACAAAGGTGCCTTTCTCTGTTCCGGACGGCAGCATGTGAGTGTAAGAAGGCAACATGCTCATGGGACTGGACTGCAGGCTGGATCTGAATTGTTCGCGAATCTTCTCCGACATCGTCAACATGTTCCGAGTAGATAGAGGGGCAGAAAACAGGGTTTCAACCTCATCCGCAAAGCTATCGAGAGTTCGGCGTCGCCAATACGCAACTTGGAATCGACCCTTTCCGGAATGGTTCCGGAAAAGCGAAGGGAACAAGAGGATCGTCTCCAAGGCGGCGAATACATTCTGGAAGAGTTCCTGCATCTTGTGCAGAACTTTGATGAGAGGCGCCGTCATGGTCACCGGAGACAGACGCAGGCAAGGGAAAGCAAAACGATTGGGACTGGGGTGACAACCACCGAAATTGGGAGTCGTGGTGGGTTGTGATTTAGATA
Organism: Aspergillus sclerotialis; assembly: GCA_003589665.1. NCBI lineage: Eukaryota > Fungi > Ascomycota > Eurotiomycetes > Eurotiales > Aspergillaceae > Aspergillus > Aspergillus sclerotialis. Next base: position 9,186 of record MVGC01000473.1, on the reverse strand, counting down.
TCTAAAATAGGCTGGGCACGTGCGTATGCATAAGTTACGCAGGTATCTATCTATCTGTAGAAAGATTGAAAGAATAGATCAAGAACACGAAAATAGAAGGAGCACACAGGAGCTCCGGAGAAGAAATGGAGGTAGTAGTAATTTAAAGGAAACGAAATGAAGAGTTGACGGCAGTGAAGGTGAAGGAGAAAGGGAAGAGGGAATCAAGTAGAATAAAGTAGGTAGTATGTATGAATGTATGTAAGGGAAGTAAGGTGACACTGACGAGAGAGATTTCCCTTGGGTCAAGTTAAGTTGCTCTCTGTCGGTGCGGGTGGGGGCTTGGAGAAGTAAGATGGAACTTCAACCAAACGTGGTAGTCAAAAACACGGTTGATAGGGTAGACCTCTCTGTCTGTCTCTCCCCACACTGCTGAGGGTGTACAAGTAAAAATTAACTTAAGAAAAAGGGGGAATGGAGGGGAATTTTGTTGCACGAAGGTCAGGATCAGATAAAAAGGAGATTCATAGAGGAGGAGAGGAAAGAAGCAGAAGAAGTAGTAGAAGAAGAAGGCAGAGAGAAGAATATAGCCCACGGTGTAGCATAGGTAGTAGTAGCAGCTAAGGTAGATCAACGCGTGTCCATTCCTGATGACGGTAGTAGTAGTAAGGGCGCCGCCTCCCACTGTCACCACACTAGGGAAATTCCCTTCGTATGGATGAATGGATAATACCTAGATAGATAGTCTAGTACCTAGGTACGGTACGTCTCTAAAAGAACGGACCTAGCCAAGGAAGGGAGTGGGAAAAGGAAGAGCAACGGTTTCAAATGCAGGTTCAATGGATGGATGGATGGATGGATGGATTTGTTGGCAAATACAATACAGAAGTAAGTACTGTATAGAAAATAGAAGAGACAAAAGCCAGTCAGGTATTTTATTTAAATTACCTTATACCACCGTAGTACCACATTACTTACTTGTACTGGATCTACCTTGGTAGATACTGTATGTACAGTACTTTCCCTCTCTAATATCAGTAATTTTTCTAGTTGATCATGGTATATATTGCTCCTCTCTTTATGATCTACTATAAGCCAAGCATACTTGAAATCAATTGATACTTCACCTGGACCATAAGTAAAATACCAAAGACGAAATCAAAAGTACGTACACAGTAGTGCTCGAGTCAGGTGGAGTAATAGAGTTACATTCTCCGAGATTTTGGTATTTATTACCTTACCATACCCGGGTTCATAACAGACAATAAATACAAATTGATTGATTGATTGATTGATTGATTTGATTTGATATATCGAAGTAATAATCCTATTATAGCCTATGTTTGACTTATAGTTATTAAAGATAAACAAATCAATTATAACAATAAGCCAGCTAAAGATTCAACCCGTCATTGCCGAAATACCTCCAACCGGCATGCATATATTAGAGAAAGTGGTATGTGACACTTAGTGGGTGCAACGGTGGTAGTCCTACAGAAACTGTTACACCAACCAAGCCTGCCGAATCTTCCTTTCGTCTCGACCAGAAAGAACTACCTAACCTTTCATCTAGATGTACTTCCTGTACTCCTTGCCTCATATTGGAAATGTGGATAGATAATTCATTTCTCCTTCGACTATTTTTGCTCTGCTTGGCTGTAAAAATAATGCAGAGTCTCCCATCTATTGGACTGACTTCTGGATTGCCCAGGTGTCTTGTCTGTTAGGATGAGATCTATCCACAGATTCATGCATGGAATATGGTCTATGCGTCCTTAATGCAAGATCGATTATTATATTAACCTTAGTATTCCTTTTTCTTTTCCCCAGATCTCTCTTTACCTGGCCGTGGACCCTAGCATATACAGTGTACATATCCCTCCCTTTAATATACTGGAGACTGTACTACGCTACCTCCCTTAGTGTTTTCTACCAATTTCTTGACAAATATTCCGACTCTTTTACCCGATCCCATAGCTTATCACAAACGCTTGTCTTACCCTCCTTCGACTGTTAGATGTGTTCCTATGTTGCAATCACCCTCTATGATCTTCTGCCCAGGATATTCGGATATAGAATCATCCCAGTCATCTCTATTTGTTTCCCCTGATAATACTTTGGTAACTAGGCTAAATGCATGTTCTCTGGATCCGGTGAAGCTGATTTGCTAGCTTCGACATTGGTGTTGTATCCCTTTGCCTCTTATATTGCAACCGTCACCCATCCCCTGTCATAATATTTCCACATCTGGCGACTATTTGTTGCGTATAGTCTAGATTCCGCCATCCACGGGTCTGCTCGTATCGGGCTTCCTAAGCGTCTGATACGTTCGATGTTTCTGTGATGTTTTGTTTTCACTCGAGGTGTCTGTTGGATAGGCAGTACTGTTCTTGACTCTAGCTATTGAACAACTACTGGTTCGGTTATGGTGCATACGATGCAATGCAGGGTATCCTAATATTGTCCCACGCTGTTTATACACAGTAAATTGAATTGAATTGTACAGTAAGAAGTAACCACCGTCATGACATCATAACTATGACACTATATCATCATCTCGAAGTAGACATGATGGCTCACCTTCAGTTCCTCGACATGCACTCAACACAATCGTGTTATTAAAATCACCATGTCTGTTGAAAGAGTCAAGGATAAAAAAGGTGAAAGTATTAAAGAGGGAGACTATGTCTGGACAAGATATAGAGGCGGGTCCCATGAAGGAGAGGTATCCTATTCTATACTGCACTCATACATATATATGCCAACTTACTGATCTCCCGTACAGGTTGAAAAGGTGGTGATGGATCAGGCTGGCGCTAGAGAAGAAGGCGTTGCAAACCCTCCAAAGGTAAGTTCTTCGGTTTGGCATAATGAAGTGTGGCTAAGTAGAATGTATTTGGACGCAAGGTTCTATATACCGACCAGCATGGGCATCGGGTATCTCATAATCCAAGCACATTGGAAAAGATCGAGTGACAGCCAGTGCGACGATGAAAACAATCGATTTCGGTATCTTTTAAGTACTAAGTTCTTCAGAACTTATTCGCGCAGCCTACTGTATTAAATTTATAATTAGTATTCAGTACCTGCCATGCACTGGGACTGTATTAGGTTAGCAATGATTTGATCATACTTGGAGCTTTAAAAGGAACGACTCGGCGGATAAAATAAGAAGGGGCAGACCGTAGTGTAGCGTTTATATTAGATACTAAATTCAACCCCTCGGATGCAGGAGACATAAGACTTCGAAAGATCCCGGGCCTTGCGTCCTGCGCGATTGTTGGACAATGCGTCAGGTGCTTCGCATTGTGTAACGTCCGGCAGGAACCGATAGTCGGAAAAAACATCCATAATAATATTGAAGTCGCTAGAATATAGGGCTCTAAGGCTACGCGATTGCAGGAAAATAAAATAAGGTTATGTGAGCAAGTCCAACAACATCCACAATTTGAGATTGGGAGACCCGACTGGTCGCTGGGACAGAAACTATAGGACACAGCCACCAAGGAATATAATAGATAAAAGGTGGACGATATGCTTTAGCTCGTTTGAACCACTCTTTTGAACTAACTCAGAGATGATCTAATTTAAACTAAGCTTAAACGAAATGAAAAATGTTTCAGGGGAATGCTTAAGCTTGTGGATCTCCTGACTCCTGATTTAGCATGGCATAAACCGGGACGAGTACTCTATGATGGATAGATAATAAAAAACAAAACAAAAAGAAAAGAAAAGAAAGAAACAATTCCATTTGATTGAAACGATTATTTAAGTTTAAGTCGACATAGTAATGATTGACTCTAGTGGCCTTCATCTACTATATATGATACGCTTATTACGCCGAAAGAGATACTTCGTTTCTGTTTGAGTGGAGTTGAATGAATCCCCTTGTTATCTGTCCGTCTGCCTGATGATCAGGATAAAACTCTCAACCTGTCGCCACGCCGGTTGAATCAGATCGACAAAGGGTGTGAGAGACTTTTGGCGATCCCTCCTGACACGAGGTCCACGTCCACGCATATCCAAACCGCGAGTGGGAACAGAATGAAGCTAAGAAACCTTTTCCGTTGCCGACGAGGCTAACTGAATCGAAGAAGGCTTAATTAACATGTCTCGATATGGTGATAGTATGGCAAGTTAGTGAAGATATTCAGAGTATCGGCCTGGCTTATCCGAGAATGAGAATAACGGTTTCCCATCACCCGTTGAGCGAATTTTTCAAAATGCCAAGAGTTTATCCTTCTGTGGCAACATAGGACCTACTGAGTTTAGTAGAGATGTAGGTTCAAATACTGGTATACTCGACGAGTTGAGGAGTTCTGCGACTCCTGTCTGGGTACGGATCATCGAGGTATGCAAAGCAGCAAGGTACAGAGTACAGAGTACCTACTCCGTACTTTGTACTGTACATAATGCCAAGCCTATGGGCTCCGCATCTCCACCACCGCCAGTTGCCAAGAATGTCAAATCCGGTGTAGCTCGAAATCATTGGATGCTGACCTCAATTAATATGGGTCTCCTCCCCCCCTCTTTTGAACTTTCCCTTTTCTTTTTCCCGACTTTCGTTTCCCTCATTTTTCTCTTTCCTTTCCTTTCCTAGTTAGTTTAGCCACGTTCGTATGGGGACTGGCTCTGGCTGCCGCTCAGGTCCCATATTCTCCAGAATCCCCAAACCTAACCTTTATTACTCGTCCGGTCATCTCCAATGCTTTGGCCGACTCTTCGGGAGACTCCCCTCGTTCCTTCGTGACGCTCTTTCTCTTTCGTTCTTTTTTTCTTTTTTCTTTTCTTTCTTTTTCGTTTATATATATATATTATTTTCTGTTTTTCCACCTCCCCCCTGGCCCTTTGGAGATTGCCTCCTAGCCACTCCTTGGATATGATGCTGTTCTGGATTTTGTTCTTTTTGTGTCTTGGCAACATCGTCGCGGAATCTGATGATGACCTGCTGTCTTTTGTCACCGTAAGTACTGACTGAAATTTTTAAATTCACGACACCAAGCTGAGTTCTGTGGTGATATATAGCTTCCGATGTTAAGAGCGCCCAAATTCGAGATAGCGTACTACGATCGCGATCTAGTAAGCCCCGGTTATTGGTTCGTTGCTCCATATACAGTTATCAATCCAGAACCGCCGACCAAGAAGTGGGAGCCATGCCAGGTTGGACCGTATATCTATGATGGAGATGGTGTATGTTTTTCTTCCGTATCTACAAAGATTAGACACCCATACCCTAGGTCATGACTTACCAATACATCTACTAGACTCTCGTTTGGGCCGGTTCTTGTATGTTTGAGAATCGCAATATTTTTGACTTCAAGGCGGTGGACAACATTGACGACAATTATCATGTATCATTTATCCTACAACATGCGTACAACGATGAAACCGTGGATAAGGGGCTTGGGTACGTTTTGGATGAACAATATGAACCAGAGTATGCTGTGCCTGTGACAAACGATCTCGGTGCATTCAATATGCATGACTTCAATGTTCTCGATGGTGGAAAGACAGCGCTAGCTTGCGCATACCGCTCGGAATATATGGACCTCGGAGATCTGGGTCGGCCTAACGAGTACGGCTATGTCATGACCGGCGGATTCGTAGAGATGGATACGGCCACTGGACAAGTCCTTTTCGAATGGATGTCCCCCGGCCACATTCCTATTCACGAATCGGTCAAGGTTCACCCATCGGATCCGCCGTCCGGGGAACCTGGTTGGGACTTCGTTCACGTCAACTCTATCGACAAGAATGAGGCCGGCAATTACCTTCTATCTGGCCGCTTTACGAATACAATCTACCTGATCTCGGGTCAGGATGGCGAGATCATTTGGCGACTCGGTGGAAAGTATTCTGACTTTGTGCAAGACTTCACGTTCTCCAAGCAACACCACGCTCGGTTCGTCGAGTCGAATGATACACATATAACCATTTCATTTCTCAACAACGCGTCGGATGAGAGCGAAAATGAAGAAGATACTTCGTCGGCTCTCTACGTACAAATGGACATGACATCTTCCCCGATGACCGCGAGAGTTGTGAACCGTTACAATCGCCCCGATGGTTCTTTGACCCGACTGCGTGGAAGCGTCCAAACCCTTCCCAACGGGAATGTTTTTGTCGGATGGAGCGAGAGAGGTTACCAAAGCGAGCAATCTCCGGATGGCAAGGTTCTGATGCAAGCTAGTTTTGTATCCACACGTTATTCCAGCTATCGGTCGTACAAGTACCCATTCCGCGGTCGACCTAACACCTCGCCGGATCTTGTCGCGTCTGTTTATGGAACAGAAGAATCGGATCTCACAACCGTAATGTTCGTCAGTTGGAACGGCGCGACTGACATAGCGTCCTGGAATTTCTACTCCCAGCTCGATGCGGGAGGGATCCCTGTGCTTGTTGGTACCACTAACAAGACGGACTTTGAGACCGTATATGTCGCTGATGGGTATTTGGATTGGGTTTCGGCGGAGGCGCTCGATGCAGATGGAAATTCCCTCGGCAAATCGAAGGTGATCCGGAGCAACGTCCCCAAAAACTGGAAAGCAGCCGGCTTTCTAGGGGCAGAAGCTCCCACTCCGGATGATCCGTCGGTACTTTATAACAACAAGGCAGACGATGAAGAAGAGGCCGAAGACGCATACAGCAAGGCGAAAGAAGCGGCCAAGGCTGTGTATAAGGCGTACGAGGTTATCCGCGGGGTCGGAGGCCTTTTGATTTTCATCCTGATAGTCTGTTCAGTGGGTGGACTGGTTGCAGGCGTTTACTGGGTTCTTCGACGACGTCGTATGCAGGCATACAGCGAAGTTCCATCCGAGGAGGGTATCCCCATTGCCGAATCTGGGGCTCACCAGTCCAGTTGACCGACAGGAACGGGGCGGAGAAGTGCATTAGATTTTATTTGTGGCCAATCTCTTGCATATTCCTGGCGTTTTCGCATCTCATTTACTAACTTATATACCTGATTGGCATTTATGATTCACGGCATTTCCCTTCTCAGGGTACGATATCCTGGGCAATTATTAATTCCTTGTACTTAATTAGAAACCGGTCCAGTCATGTATTATTTTTTTGTCCTACTGTTCATAAGGTCTTTTTCTCTTGATACATTCTAATCTGTAGGGCTACATATTCAAATATAGGCAATTATCTACGTATGATACCTCTTTAGCATCACAGAACTAGCAGAGTAAATATTACTAGAGAATCATAATGCATAACCCACTGTTAATAAACTTGTTTAAGAGCAGAGAGATAATCCGTCCCAACCCATCCCTATGTTAAACCATTTCCCACAAACCCATTGGCAATTTGTTCCGCCGTCATGATATTATGCCTAGATGATCAATCTCAAAATCTTCGTCCGGACCGGTCCCGCCAATTCTCGCGCCAAACGCTCATCTTCGCGGGTCTGATATGCCACGGGGTTCATAATTTCCTTTTCCACGGCCAGCGCTGCCGCCTTCAGCTTTTCTTCATTGAACATTGTCATACTAAGCTTGACATTCGCGAATTCGAGTCCATGACCGCGACCAAAATACAGCAGTGGTTCGGACCAGCTCTCCCCGACCACCAAGCGGATCGGCCAGTCCAGAATTGCCAGATCAACGTGCAAAACCTTGAGCGATGTGAAGTTCAACGCCATTTCTTCGCAGGCCATGCTCCATGCTAAGTCGCTACGGAGCTTGTAGTAGCGGAACTCAGTAAACCGGGGCTCGTTGTACATGATTTGGTTGAGCTCGACATGGCGGATGTTAGCTTGCGCGTCTTTGCTGGTGGTTCGTAGGAACCTGGTCATCGAGTTAGTCGTGTTGAAGATGAACTGGGTCGTCCAATACAGCTGTAGAACTGTCTCGTTATAAATTCTTTTGCAACTAAAGATCAGGCCTATGGGTATAGGAGTCATGGTGAAAGGTCCGACAGTGGGCGCGGTCTGATTCTTAGGGTCGCGAGGCCGACGCTGACGACAGGAGAGTCGATATCTCCCTAGCTTGCCGCGGCTCGGGTCTCTGTTCTTCGTGCGGATGATTTCCACACGGCGATTTGTGAATAGATCTTCGTAGATCTGCCAACGAATCTCCGCTGGAAGACGAAAGAAAGCTGCGGTCTGTGTCTGGGTAGAATCGGGTTGCTTTACAGTCAAAGGTTCTTTGTCCGCCGCCTGCATTTGGGCATCTGGTTTATCCTGAATCAGGTTCGTTAGCAGTTGGCCTAGATACGGGGCATTATAGCAGTTTGGGCCATCTTTTATAATTGCCTACCTTTGATGGGGAAGCGACTTCAGCATAGCCATGCGCTTGGATAACGTTCTGCCTTGTTTGCTTATAAGGCCCAAACAGCGACTTTGGTGCCATGAGCTCAGGCTGCTCGGACACTGTGTTTTCTGGATCCATGCTGGGATATAAAGGAACTGGGGCAATATCAACCTTCACTCCACTGGAGGATATGACTTTAAAGCGATATGGAAGTGAGGTATGGCTCATGGTCTTAAGACCGAGCTCAGATTCCTTATGACTGTGCTGGATTTCCGATGCGATGGGATTTTTCTCCAGAAGTATAGGATTAAAGCTACCTACATATGATGCGATACAATGCAATGGACGATATAATCAATACGAGAAACGAAACGAACCGGCAGATGAACGAGAAATGAAACGGAATGAAACGGAAACAAACTGAACGTTAGATGATATGATGAACGGAATAGCAGGAAAATAGGTAGTTATTAATCATTGGTATTGTATAGAGGAGGTTCTAGGTAGGTTCTGCAAGAGCGACTAAGCGGACAGTTAGGGCTCGTCTCGGCCTGAATAGGTAGGCAGACTCTAGTAGCACTTAGGTATTTATTAGTAGTGAGTCATGCATGTTTGAGAATAGAATAAAGACTCTAAGGCAATTGAATAAAGAAAAGTAAAATTAATATAATTAATAGGCTCTGTCCTAGTTTCTGTTGTATATACTGTAGTAGACACTATTATTATATATCTAAGGTAGCACCGCTAAAATAAGCTTAACTTCGATATATTAAAAATCTCGACTGAAATGAAATTTCTACCGCCTTAAAGACCTTCTCCCTCCCTACTTTATAGAAGAAAATGCTATTCTATCCAATTTCTTCTCAATCCCGTCGTTTACTCACTGTGACAGCATCTCGACCTTCCCTGCTCATCGGCACTCCCCACTACCTTCATCCCTTCCACCACCACC
>MVGC01000472.1:0-17887 GCA_003589665.1 Aspergillus sclerotialis | reverse complement strand
ATCCCTCCAAATCTCTACCCTCCCATCAGGCTTCACCGTCCTAACATCCCTATACCCTCTAGTTCCCCAATTTACATTTTCCTCCCCATTAACAAACCTCGTAAAAGGCTCCACAATCGCCCTCGCCGCAATACCCTTCTCATCCTCCGTAAGCGTACTCCGATTCCCGTAAAACCAAAGCGGCACATCAGCCGTATGAGTCACCTCCCACTCAGGCCGTAACAGCTCATCCGCACATTTAGCCCTAAACTCGATGCGATAGCGATAGAGGAGATGTTCTGCGCCAGCCGAGGCCAGGGAATGGACTAGGCCTCGTTGGAGGGTATGGACCTGCATGTTAGCATAGATCTTTCCGAATAGATCCGTCCAGTTCTTGTACCCGGCCGGAAGGGAGGAGGTGGGAGTGTAGATGGACATTAAAGCGTCGACGCTGGACTTGGGATAATCCGCCAGCAGTCTGGAGTACAGAGCGTCCCGGGTATCAGAGGTAGGCGGGTACCAGATACTGTAGAGGAAATGCTCGTCTTTGCATTCTCCTAGAATGATTCGGATGTTTCGGGCCTTTAGGGCGCGGGCGAATGAGCCGTCGTCTAGGGATTTGAGAAGGGTTGGGGAGATGAAAGCCCCGTCGGTTGTTGGGCGGAATTGGTGGATTTGGATGGTGTTGACTGCGTTTAAAAGGGTTTTGGCTGGGATGGAGCGGAGGCGGGAGATTTTCTCTCTTGCCGATAAGGAGAGAGGGATGTTTAGCGCTGAGAGAAGCTGGTTGAATTGTATTTGGGTCTCCTGGGGTTGTTTGGGTTGAACGCCTGGTCCGTTTGACCAGATACAGGCTTGGGAGATTATGGATTTTGAAGGTGGTTGACGGAGGTCGTGGGAGAGTTGGTGGAAGACTGAGTATGCTCCTACATTCTGTTAGAATGGAAGTAGGGTTAGATTGGATAGGAAGGAAATACCAGCAGAATACCCCGAAATGGTAATTTTCTTCGGGTTTCCGCCAAACAAATGAACGTTCTCTTTGATCCATTCTAGGGCTAATCGCTGATCCCAGAAACCGTGGTTACCGACTGTTTCTCCGGCAGACGCAGCATCCTCTTCCAATTCTGAGGAGTATAGGAAACCAAAAAGGTTCACTCTATATGCTGGCTTTATGACGACAGCTTTGAATGAGGATTCGCCGAGTAATGATGCTGAGTAGAAGGTGTTTGGTGTGCCGAATTGGAGCCAGCTCCATCTGTTCTGTCTGTTAGTATCTGATAATTCGCCTGATTTCTTTCAGGGAGGTGAAAGACGTACGGAAATATACAAGCACTGGCCATCCTATTCACCAATCAGTAATGTACTTATATGCTTAATGTACAAAACAGCATAACATACCTCCTTTGGGAGGCTCCTCAACGGGCACCCAAATATTACAATGAAAGCAATCCTCACTCCACAACGATTCATCCGCAGGGCCTAAAAATCCAGGCTGCGGGCAGACACTAGAAAGCCCCTCATGCTGACCTGGATTCTCTCTCGTGCCATAGGAATACAACTCAGGCAGCTTATGTGCTCTCCGCCATCGTTCCGAAGGAGCTAGGGCATATCGTAGACCGCCGAAAAAGTGGCAGAGAGGTTTATTGGTTGCTTTCGAAGTGAGTGTTGAACCTTTGATATGTCCTCGGTTTGACAGCGATTTCAAGTAAGGTGTTTTGTGGACATCCATTTTGGATTTACGTAGTTGGGATTGAAGAGTGATAGTAGTAGTGAGAGGAAGGTAGTTGGAACTTTAGTAGGATTGGAAGTATGTAGGATTAACTGGGGTATATATAACCGGGGCATAGGTAGAATCGCGGGATTATTCCATCGAGCTCCCCATACCCCAGACACGAATGGAGCCAAACCAGTGGCCGAAGAGGCGAGAAGTTCGTCGGCTATTCGACTTGCGGGGGGACAATTTCGGCTCTACTTCTGGGGGCCGGTGCACACTCTCCTTGTGTAGCTGATTCAGCTGCATAAATTATGCACCCACACGGATATTTCCGTTTAGTAGACTGTATCGCTCTGCTATTCTACTGACTCATGCCCCCAGATTTGATTCGGTTTAGACTCACAAAATGATGGTCATTTCCACGTCGGACGAATATTGAACCAGCAGCCAACTGGATCAAATTGAACAGTGGCAAGTGAAGCATTCAGAGCATTCATCCGGACTATGACTTGCAGTTCGGACAAAGATAGAGATTCTGCTAGAATACTAGCAATTTATCATTATGGGTGCTTGTCTTTTATACACCTTGTCCAAGTGATAGGACGCAGAAGCCTGCACAGCATGTTCCAAACTATTAATCTATCGTCTGCCAGACCGATATATCTACTACCCAGGGCACTTCAACGCATTCAAATAACAATTTGAGATACCCAATGAGCATAAACTCAGCAGGTCCAGGACAGGACACTGTAACTGCACGGCATGTCCTGCAATGCATGAACGAGGAGGCAGTAGCCTCGCTCGAGCCGCAATTCAAACTGGGTCCGATATATCAGTACCTATCGATGCTGTTTTCCTTTACAGCAGCCAAAGTCGATCTCAAACCAAAACCAATTAAAGAATTCATTCCACTCGATTGGCAGAAATAAGCACTCTCGTGCCTTCTGGGCTATTATCCGCATTTGACTGGCCGGTTGCAATTCGACCCTGATGAGAAAACCCCTGAAATAACAAAACTAGGAACTAGAACAAAGTTTCTGGAAGCGCATTCAAGTACGCACTTAGATGATTTTACTTCGTCTGTTCGCACTGTAGGCCATTTCCGTATGCCCAATCTACCCGCCTGTGGCAGTGGCTTATTGCCCCCTTTTGATCGAACGATTGAGGGTGTTTGTCGTGATCCTATTTTTGCCATTAAGCATGAGCGATTTGCCTGTGGCAGTACCTGTGGGTATCCAGCTACACCATATTCGTGTGATGCTCATGGCTTTTCAGCTGGTCCAGGATTTGGCTAAATATATCGGGCTCTCGGTTTTTCGCCATAGCCAGAACTTGCTTCAGATGTTCATTCGTATCTTCAAGGACCAGATGCCATGTCTCCCGAAGAGCATCAGGAAGCCCTCAAATTTGAGCCCTCGGTATTCTATTTAAAGGGGAACCGCAATGCACACTTAGAAAAAAAAAAAGCGGAAACGGATGGATCTCTACCTTCGAAGCCCTATCTACCTACCTATCCCAAACTGCCTACCGTGGCCACCTCGAGCTACTAAAATCCCAAGGCATACCGCCAGGAAAAGCAGCCACACAACTCTCTCGCTGCTGTTGGGCATCCATTGACGCACCCACTCGCCTCAGCCCACCAGCTCGTTACTTCCCGAACGCCGTTTCCTGCCCCTACACCTACTCTCCACACGAACTTCTCGCAAATAGTCCACTCTGGCAAGTCGCAAAGAGACTCCACGGCCTAATCCGCTCAGTTGAGCATCAACAAATGGATATGACGAACAGGTGGGTCGCAGCGCAATCGGATAAAAGTCGTATCAGATTGGACTATAGCTTTGAGAACGGGAGTTTCACTGTTAGTCAGTGGGTGAAATTTGATGTGCACCTGGTGTTGATTTTGAGGCTGATGAGATGGAGAAAGCGATTCATCGGGTTCTTTACGGATGTCTCGAGGGTTGATGGGCTGGCATCGAGGGAGGAGCAGTTTCATCGCCGAAGAAGGTGGCTCTACGTCATCTACTGAGCCGTGTAGTATTGATGTTAATCTTACGCTGAGTGAGCCATTCTGGGTAATTCTTGGTGGAGAAGATGAGTTTCGGGGATTCTGCTGTTGATGGTATACCGGTCCTCTGACTATCGGGATGCCGAGATAATGATGGGTAAGAGGTGATGATTCCTTAACTTTGAGTCAGATATGGTGACTTAATGATATCGGCTTGCATAATAACTGCAAATATATCTCTTAACTAAACCGAGCAGTAGAAGGAGGAATGGATTAGGTGTCATTGGTAATCCAAGCAGCCATACGAAGAGCTTCCCCGCATTTTCTCTCACCTGACGTCAACCAAATTGAGTCCTATTATAAATACTCTGGCCTACCAACTTCCAGTTTCTCATTTCATCTTCTCTGTTCCATCTAAAGCTCTGAAAATCCATCTTCTGCATCTTCAAACTTATCGGTAAGTTGTGGTAGAAGAACCCTACCCTCTTCATCATAATGTCTTCGAAACCCTATCCATATATAGATCTATACCAACCAAACCTGTCTATCTCTATCACAACAATCCATCTATCTATCCATCATCAATTCCATCGTAATAACTCCCATTCCATCAAAGCTAACTAATTTTATAGCAGCTCAGTACCAAATCACCACCATGTCCAACCAAGGATCACCTACCGACGCACCACGTCACTGGCGCGGCCCCGCCGGCAACCGACACGAACATCATAATGTCTGGGTAATCGGAGGACCTCGCCAAACCTATCGCCCTGAACCCGCCTACACCAGTACTACCAATACTACCAATAGTAGTTCAGCTACTGATACCGCGAACATGAATGCCAGACGGGTATACCCCATCTCCAACTCCTTCCTCCGTAGCCCTAACCCAGTTTTCAAATCCAGCTAACAATGCGTTGAAGGACTCCGCTGCCTCCGCTGCGTCCGCCGCATCCGGAGCAAGCGCTGCTGCTAATACCAATGCCAACGCTGGCGCTAATGTCGGCGAAAGAAGGAGATCGAGCGCTAGTAGTGGTGGCTCCGGATTATTCTATAGCCTTTCGAATCAGAAGCGTAGTATGGGGGATCCGACTCTAGCTGCTAGGCGTGCTAGCTGGGCGGAGCAGGCACAGAAGGGCAATTTCTTGAGTCAGTGGTGGAATGGGTATACTAAGGGTCCTTAGTATGATGCTGGTTTATTGAGCTTTGCGTTTTGCGGTGTTTTGGGGTTTGCAATGGGCATGGAAATCCAAATGGATATTGAAATTGAATGAATGAATGAATGATTGGACTGGGAAACTGATTTGATTTTGGGAATTGACTGTGTATTCTTCTTGATTGTTTCTTGTATTATCTGCATTAGGAATCTAGTGTTATTAATAGTCTCTGCTATTGATTCCGATATTCTTTCCCCTGGACAAAGGCTAGTATGAAGGTGAGCTGGGGAACTGCACGCTGAGGTACAAAGATCCTACAACTGATGTCACAGGATCAACTCGGACCATCAGTCTTCGGCCATTGCATAGCAGAGATAATGCAGGCTCATTGAGTGCATAGAAACTCTCTACCCTCAGTGAGTATGGAGTTGTCAAGGTGGTTGTAATTGCAGGTTAAGCTGCTTTCTCAGCTTGATGTAAGGACCGACATGCTTACTGGCTACGATATGATCATGACTACGACCCAGTCTTATGCCACGGCTGGGCTTGGATACTTAAGAGAGGCCAACCGAACCACGAAGCTGGATCACAGGCATCGATAGATAAACGGGGACATCTCCCAAGACTCATCGAGTCAACAGGCGAGACGCATTCAAACACCTTGGAAGAACCAGTGTGTGAAACTGACTTTTCAACAATGGTTAAACGGAAACAGCACCCTTCGTGCAGCCTCATTGTGAAAAGTAGATGCCTTTTGAACTTTGTAGATTGATGGACGATATCTCTAACACGCCTAACCAGATGCCGAGATAGGAAAAGAGCATTTCAGCAGAGCGGCAACATAAAACGTCTGCATTTTTCAAAGTCATCATAAACACAACCGCCAATTTCCCCCGGAAGACCCATGAAATAGAAGACAGAATTTACCGGACGATACCGTCGAAGCGGTTCTTGAACCACTTGATGGTCTCACCCTGGGTGATCTTGTGGCGGGAGCCGATCTTGGACTTGCAGCGGCGGCGCTTGGCGACGTGCTCACCGGGACGAGTCCTATTCCAATCAGCTGGCTGTTTCGCTGGAACTTGTAGTGAAAAAACTCACATGCAGCAGTAGAAGTCCATGCCGTAGATACCAATGCCCGGATCGTACTTGATACCCAAGTCAATGTGCTCGGAGATACCGAAGCCGAAGTTACCGGTCTCGGAGAAGTTGCCCTTCTTCAATTCGTACTCCTTGACCTTGAGGCCACGCTCGAGGATCTCCTCAGCCTTGGCGCCACGGACAGTAACGTGGACGGAGATCTTTTCGTTACGACGGATACCAAAGGTACGGACGGTGTAGCGGGCCTTGCCTATCCAGCAATTCACATCAGTCATCAATTCCAGCCAATTCATCGAGATCGAATCGCCTTACTGTAGACGGGGGTTTGACCGCTCAGCTGCTCGAGCACCTTGGCCGCACGAGTGAGCCTATCACCAGACTCGCCGACACTGATGTTGAGGACGAGCTTCTGGATGCGCAGCTCGCGCATGGGGTTTGCGTTCCTGTCCTTTCCTTCCGACTAACATAGCATTAGAATTTTGATTTGGACATTTCATTCAGCAGTCAACATACCATGGTGGCTCCTTGGGCGGTTGATGGTCGACTCGTGGTGGTGGAAGAAACGAAAAAGTGAGGAAATGCGAATGTGTGGATTTGGGAAAGAAGCGAAAGCCCTTAGTGTCTTGGCATTCCCGATTGGACTCACCGCCTTCATGTTCGACTTCTCCAAACTCATCCGTTCAGCTTCAAAACCACAACTCACCCCAACTAAATCATACCCCCACGTTTAGTGTCTGGGTGTTGGTGGTTGAAGAAGCTGGTAGATTCATTTTCTACCTATTTGATTATTCTTTGGTGCTTTCAAGTCGCATTCGTGCGCGCATCTACCTAATATGGCGGCCAACAGGCAGGGCAAGATGGTAGGTCAATTCACGCATTCTTTAAAATAACTGATGAAAGCTAACGTTTGATTCATAGCAAAACCTCGTAAGTTTGTTTCCGACCGCGTATCTCGCAATATTGATGCTGATATGGATAGATCAACTACCGGATGAGAGTTACCTTGAATGATGGCCGACAGATGACAGGACAGATGCTTGCTTTTGACAAGGTACTTGACAGATTCCTTTCTACCGTTTCTGACATCCACTGAACTTTGTCTAGCACATGAACCTCGTCCTTGCCGATACCGAAGAATTCCGTCGCATCAAACGGAAATCCAAGCCAGCTCCTGGCCCTGCGAACGCTCCGCTTGTCGAAGCTGATGAGAAGCGAACCCTTGGTCTTACAATCGTGCGCGGTACTCATGTCGTCTCGTGTTCGGTCGACGGACCACCTCCCGCCGATCCATCTTCTCGACTTGGCACCAATGTACCAGGTGCTGCCGCGGCAGCTACGCTTGCATCTGGTCCCGGTATTAGCAAACCTGCTGGACGAGGCCTTCCCGTTGGTCTTGGTGGCCCTGCTGCTGGTGTTGGTGGACCGCCTCCGCCTGGTGGATTTGGAGGCTTCCCTCCTGGCGGTGGTTTCCCTGGAGGACCTCCTCCGGGATTCCCTGGACGTGGTGGCCCACCTGGGGGACCTCGTAAGTGACTTGAATGTTTCTTTTATTCTCGAACAGATTGGCTAATTTTCTCTTAGCTGGTTTCGCTCCGCCCCCAGGATTCGCGCCTCAGGGTGCTCCTCGTAAGTATTCCACATCATCGACTAGTCTCCTTGACTTGTCCTTTACTGACTTGGTTTTACAGCGGGCGCATTCCAACCTCCCCCAGGATTCCAGCCTCCTGGCCAAGGGCGAGGGTTCCCTCCGCCAGGATTTGGAGGAAGGTGATACGATCGCGTTCGGAGCGGCTTAATTTCTTAAAATTCCGATTTATGATCAAAATACAGCTGGATCTATAGCTGGAGAGGAAAGAAGGGAACCGATCTATTCAATGGATATTTGTGAATAGGTTGCGCAGACTCAAGCTACAGGCAAAGGCGTTGCGGCGCGTGCGGATGGAGGGCAAGTCCCAGAAAAATGTCGAATTTAATGAGCGACAGATGTAATACCAACTAGATGTGATTAAAGCACGCTTTTCATTTGAATCAAAGATATTTGCTCCTGTACTACTTAGTCATTTTTGATACCTTGCATAGTGACCACGTGACCGGCCAACTCCGGGGATTCAATTCCGCAGTTCCTTTCGGGAAACTCGACTATCACTCCAGCCTGTTATCCTTCTCTCCCTCATTCTCTCCCTAATCCTCAATTCTGTATCCACCATGGCCGCCGCCATTAAAGCCGTCAATGCGAAGATTCGCTCCAACAAATTCCTAGATTATGTCTGCTCAACACGTACGTACCACGATCCCTTCCTTCCGCGGCCACCGAAATCGGCCTGTCAAATCAAATTGGTGGCTTGTGCTGAATTGGAATGACCGGATTACAATTGTGTCGTGGGATATATATACTGAATTTTGAATGATGCTAACGAATTGCCAATATAGATTTCTGGGGCCCCGTTTCGAACTTTGGTATCCCCGTCGCGGCTGTGGCGGATACGCAGAAAGATCCTGAGATGTATGCACCTACCATCTACCTACTTTGACTTAACACTACATAACACCATGCACCTCTATTCCTCTCTTCGTCTCCTCTTACGTCCCTGGGAAAACCTTTGCCCTATCCCGACGCTCGTAACCTACAGAAGCTAACCAACAAACCAACAACAGCATCTCCGGAACAATGACCGGCGCCCTAGTAGTCTACTCCGCTACCTTTGCACGGTTCGCTCTTGCCGTAACGCCAAAGAACTACCTTCTCTTCGCTTGCCATTCGATCAATTTCACCGCTCAGTCTGTCCAGGGATACCGGTGGTTGAGTTATTGGAAGTATGTCCCCTTGCGCCCCTATCCATTTTCTCGTGGTTGTTTTTTGCTTGAACGATTTGGTCGAAATGGGTATGAGGACACGGCTGACTTTGTTAGATGGGGTGGCCACGAGGCTAAGATGGCCGAGGCTGCGAAGAAGGGGAAGGAGGCTACTGAGGCTGGCGCTTAAGAAGGTTGGGTATGATATAGCGGATCAAAGAAAGACTTGGTACTGTTCTGGGACTGGTAGATTAGACCTCTGGTCGTGGGAGGTACATACAAGAGGTATATACCATGGGATTTGGTTGATGATGGAAAAGAAGGACAGTCGATGGCTAGGGTTCGTTGCCCGTGGATTTGGCCTGTTGGTTTGATGCAGGTTATCTTGCATTGTGGGTGTCTTGTTTACCTATATGCCTTGTACATAAAATTATACACTTGATTGGATTGAAATAAAGCTGCTAGCATCATGATGTAGTTCAGATATATCAAAGTCTGAAGTCATATCTTAATTCCAATCTAACCTTGTAGCCAGAGACTTGTGCTATACAATGCTATGCTAAACTACAGTCAACCAACGCGAATAAAAAACTGAGCCGTTTGTTTATAATCTTCCAGATCTCGGAAAAAGAGGAATGTAGCAAACATCTATCCCAGATCCAATCAACCCAACGAGTCATGATGAACGATCATAATAGTAATCCATCAACCAATATATCTATATATTTAAACATCAAGACGAGTCGCAATATCCAGGTGTCTTGACCACTTCTCCGCCAACCCAGTTATAGAGCGTCAACGAAGTGGTATAGAGACAGGAGACGACTCCGAAGCACGTAAGTGCGATATCGGCGATTTGCTGCCTGCTTGATCGGGCACATGCTCTGAGGTGAAGGAGGGGCTGGTTTTGTTAGATGGAACCGCTGGTTTATTTAGGGAAGAAGCTGGACACGGTACATACCGGATAGACATAAATCAGAGGGACACAGGCAAAACTGCCAACCAGAGAAACAAACTTATCGAGATCTTCCGCACCACCCCAAGCAACGAATGCACATAGCATAACAAGGAAGAATCGGAAACCATTCTTCTTCCACTTAATACCAGGATTGTATTTTCCGCTCCGAGTGAAGAGCTCGTTTTCCATGATTCGGATGGCGGGGAAAAGTTGCAGGGGTGTACTCAAAAGAATAGCGAGCGAGTAGAGGAATTGGACTACATTGACGAACTTGTCATCCTGTGGGAGATTGAGGATCACTACTGTTTTCGTGGCGGAGCCGTAGGCGGCGTAGCTGAGGGCACCGGCGGAGAGGAAGATGATGGTAATGATTACCATGACCCCGCCGAGGACGCCGGGGAAGCGATGTGGTTCTTTCATTGACTCTTGAATCGGGATGATCAGGCCGATTCCTTCGTAGGTGAAGATTGCAGTGCCGATAAAGAGAGTCCAGGTTGATGGATTGAATGATTGGATATCCGAGATTCCGCCTTGGTCGGCTATGGTTTTGACATCGTAGTAATAGAGGTAGACTAGGCCCAGCATAATGAAGAGATCTGCGATCAGTGCTGTGAAGCCGAGCTTGCTGATGTCGCGAACCAATGAAAGCGGGAGGAAAATGACCAACTGAAGGAGGACCATGTACTTGATGTCTATCAAGGATTTGCACTTGCTGACAGCAAGGACAAAAGCCTGGAGATTCTGAGATGTAAAGACGATGTATGCGGAGACAAACCCGAGCTGACTTAGAACAATAGACCCAAGGATAATGCGTCGCATGTGTTTCCCATAAAGGATGCCACCAATATCACCGAATGAGCCATCGACTTTTAATCGTGTGTTGACGAGTAGGATGAAGGCGTAATAACTGAGTAGCGATACACCTAGAAGTACCATACTACTGAATAACATTCCTCCGTTCAAAAATGCTCTGGGCAGGAAAAGAACACCGGTGCCGACGAAAGACTTAAGCAGCAGCAAAACTGCTCCCTTTGTATCATTGGTTCCCGTTGTCCCTCGGGGCTTATGCTTGCGCCTCCTCATACCAGGAGTTTCCGGTCGAAGAAGAGACGTATCTTCTCCTACTTCTCGGCCATCCGTTTCCTCCCAAGCATCAGGGCAGAAGTACTCATCCGGCCCGAGGACCTCGTCATCCTCCTCAAGCTCCTCACCTGCAAAGTGGCCATAAAGAGTCAAGAACTCCAGGAAACTACTCGTAGGAAGCTGAGCTGGAGCTACCGGTACATGCGAATTCGAGCCATCGACACTTCCAGAGCCTGCTGGAGTGCCAACCGTTCTTCGGAGGTAGTCTCTTCGGAAGCCCCCCGGAACTCGGATAGTATTTATGTCCATTGTTTCATCATCGGGAGAAGGTCGGTTAAGAACCACGCTTTTACTTCGGAGATGTTTCCTCCCAGCTTCTGCCTCCGCATCTGCCCATCGATATACTTGCCTTGTGATGTCACCACCCTGCAGCTTCAAACTGGAGAATTCGTCCGGGCCCTGGCCTGATACAGTATCCCCTGTCAAATTCGGATCTTGGCTCGACGTGAGATTCTGCGGTAATACCAGATGCCTCTTCACGACTTCTGGATCTTCGTACGGGCCACCTGAATTTTCCGAGCCTTCCCCTCCTTGCTTGTTATCGAAAGAACCGTACAATGATCGGGCCGGCTTATCCAATTGTGGGTGTAATGCAGGAGATGCCGATAGATTTCGAGGCGACGCGGGCCTTTTTTGAGATCCACCATTACCTCCCTGGAACGCGGATGAGATCATGGAGCTCCCTGGACCAGGTAACGAGGATGGGTTCTCGGCTTTCGGAAGCTGCTCGTTTGTACCAGTGGGTTGGATCGGAACAGGTCCATTTTTAGGTGAACCACCTCCATTATACGACGGCGAAGGTACTGGAGAAGCTAGACGAGCTATGGAAGCATACCGTGCGCCGTTATCTGGTGCTGGAGATCCAGAACGTCTGGATGTTGATATCGGCGATGATTGACCATTCCGTGTGTTGGAAGGACCCTCTCCATTATCCGGCATCTTGAATATTCGTGTCGCGCGGAAAAGGCTCAAGCGGAATACTTAGGAAAAGCGCCTCGGATATTTAGACTGCTATAATACAAGCTCTGAGTTGAGGTTTTAGCGGTGACGCGAAGTCGGACAAAGGATGGAAGTAAGCTGACTGACGGAGGGTCAGATGGAGGATAGAGCACTCCGAGTAGTATATATATGAAATACCTCAACAACAAGTCCAACAAGAATCCATCGTCAGTGTAAATGTTTTAAGATGACAGACAGAATGGAGGCTGGGAAGAGAAGCTCATGTGGACGGAATTAATTCACCAGTGGAGGATTTTGCATTGTTTGTCCGATGAGGTCATCGCCGATTTGTTCTTCTGCTCGGCGCCAATCATGAATTCTTCAGCTTTGTTTTGTTTCTTATGTTGTGATTTTTCTTTGCTCCTGGCCGTCTCCGTATGTGCTGCTGGCTGCATTCCCATGCTGTCGATCGAGTCGATGTCGCTAACACTACCCAGGAACTGTGATCAGGGACTTTGACATACCAAACACTAAAGAAAGGCAACAAATCCCTGGGTCCATGTCTCGGAGAACGCCCAAGTTCTCTACTCGAACCGCCGAAGAAGATGTTTCTAGATTAGATCCAAGTGAATCCGCTAATGCATCTCCAGAGGAGACCAGTAAATTTCTCAGCTGGAGACCTGGCGTAAGCTTCAAGCCGAACCAGCCCAGAGAGGCTGATCAACCGCGTCATTCTTTGCCGTCTAATTTCTTCTCTGGTATTTCTCGTTTGTGGGATAGGGGACATAGCCATGATGAACATCGTGAGTCGCAAGGAGGCGATTCAGCGCAACCTACTATGGCCCCAGGTCCATTGAGGGATTCAAGCATCAAAGACAAGGATGGCCACAAGCACGCTGTGGATCACCACCATGATAAACTCGGGACTTATTCTGGCGTTTTTGTCCCAACGACGCTGAATGTTTTGAGTATTCTTATGTTCCTTCGTTTTAGTTTCATCCTTGGTCAAGCAGGTATCCTAGGGATGTTGGGTAGGTAGTTTTCCGTCAGTATTCCTGTCAACTACTAATAATATAGGTCTGCTTTTGGCCTCTTACACAATTAACCTCGTAACGACAATGTCACTCTCTGCTATTGCAACGAACGGAACAGTTAGAGGCGGTGGTGCCTATTACTTGATATCCCGATCCCTCGGTCCGGAATTTGGTGGCTCCATTGGAATAGTATTCTACCTGGGCCATGTTCTAAACACAGGGATGAATGCCGTCGGTCTTGTTGACTGTTTCGTACAGAACTTCGGAACAGTGACTGGTACATGGGCCAATTTTCTGGAAGAAAGCTTTTGGTGGAAATACCTCTGGGCAACTGTTATCCTAATTCTTTGCACTGTGACCTGTCTCGCTGGAAGTGCGATTTTTGCGCGAGCTAGCAACGGTCTGCTGGTTATTTTGTTGTTAGCAACCTTCAGCATTCCGCTCTCGGCGCTTGTCAGGGAGCCTTTCAGCAACATGAATCTTGGAGTGGAGTTCACCGGCGCTCGTCTGAGAACATTGGTACAGAATCTCGAACCGAAGCTCACAAAGGGAGCTGCTGGTAGCCAAATCAAGGGAAGAGAGAACTTTCAGGACCTGTTTGGGATTTTATTCCCTGCTACTTCTGGCATATTTGCGTAGGTTTGTACTCAACAGTACGCTGGATATCTGCTTATCAAATGACAGTGGTGCGAGCATGTCTGGTGACTTGAAGAACCCAAGCAAATCTATTCCTAGGGGTACTTTCTCTGGGCTGGCTTTAACGATTTCCACTTATATCATTGTAATTTTTGCCATTGCCGCCTCAATCACCAGGGATTCGCTTTATAGAAATGCAAATGTTATCCAAGTTGTAAGTTGCCCGCTGAAGCTGGAGAATCAAACTAACGAAATCAACAGACCAATCTTTCTGGATCTCTTATCCTTCTTGGAGAATTTGCAACTTCATTCTTTTCCTCGCTAATGGGAATGACCGGCTCTTCAAAGCTTCTTCAAGCAATCGCAAGGGATAACCTGCTCCCTGGACTAAACCTCTTCGGAAAAGGCACCAGAAAAGACGATGGACCGATCTACGCGATTATGGTGACCTATGTCGCAGCCCAAATCACAATGCTCTTTGACATCAATCGTATTGCATCTTTCGTGACCATGACCTATCTAATGACGTTCTTCGCTACAAACCTGGCATGTTTCCTCTTGAAAATCGGTTCGGCTCCAAACTTCAGACCGTCGTTTCACTATTTCAACTGGAAGACTGCAGCGGCTGGTGCATTGCTCAGCGGTATTAGCATGTTCTTTGTTGACGGCATCTACGCAACCGGTTGTGTGATTGCCCTCATTTTCTTATTCCTCTTGATTCATTACAGTTCACCACCAAAACCATGGGGAGACGTAAGTCAGAGCCTAATCTACCACCAGGTGCGAAAATATCTGCTCCGGTTGCGCCAGGAACATGTCAAATTCTGGCGTCCGCAGATCTTACTATTCGTCAGCAACCTTGACGATCAGTACAAGATGGTTTCTTTCTGCAACTCCCTCAAAAAAGGGGCATTGTTTGTTCTCGGCCACGTCCTTGTCACAGAAGACTTCTCAGCGGCAGTCCCAGAAGCACGTCGACAGCAGAATTCATGGACAAAATACGTCGAGTTTTCAAAGGTAAAGGCGTTCGTTAATATCGCGGTGGCACCTACCGTAGAATGGGGCGTGCGGAACGTTGTCTTGAACGCTGGATTAGGAGGAATGAGGCCAAATATCGTTGTGATTGATCAATTCCGCAAAGGCCAGTCGATATCCGAGACGTGGCATCCACATATTAATCGAAGAGATTCGAGCGGCAGACGTCTTTCACCAAACGTACACGCCGGGAATACGGATCCCTATGATACGGTGCCGCAAGATGCGATGAGTTGTAAAAGCTATGTCACGATCTTGGAAGATCTTCTTTTCAAGCTGCGGATGAACGTTGCAGTTGCCAAAGGGTTCGAGGATCTCGAGTTACCTGAGGCTAAAGGAAGAAATACAAAGAAATACATTGACCTTTGGCCAATCCAGATGTCTGCTGAGCTGGGGGCAGATGTGGAAAGCAAGCAAAATGTGCTGACTACAAACTTTGATACCTATACCCTGATTCTCCAGCTGGGATGTATCCTCAACACGGTACCATCGTGGAAGAAAGCATACAAGATCCGAGTTGCGGTATTTGTCGAGTACGAAACAGACGTCGAAGACGAACGGGGTCGTGTCGAAGCTCTCCTTGAGAAACTGCGAATTGAAGCTGAGATCGTGGTCTTCTGGCTCGCATGTGGTGATTTAAAGGCATACAGAATCATAGTCAATGGGGATACCTCACCGGAAATTGCGGAAGCTCAAAATACTGTCAATTCAGTTCTGAAAGATGAAGAATGGTGGCATGATCTCCAAACAAGCCGAATGAGCGCTCAAAGGCTGCGTGGGAATGGCGGGACAGGTTTGGACTTAATAGTTCCAGACAGAACAACCTGGCACAGCCCACCAAGGCACGAAATTGGGTATTCGCCTGTTGGTCAACGCGGAGAGGGATGGAAACGGTTCATGCAGTCATCCAGGCGAAGGCATTCTGTTTCCAGTTATCGGACGATTGGGGGTGTTAATATGGGGATGCAGACGCATCGTCTTCTTGATGCGTTGGTTGACTATGATGCCACTGATACCACAAGTGATTCTAGCGATAGTGAGCTTGATCCTTACATTAGTGACGATGGCGAAGTTGGAGATGATGGCGATGGTGCTGGCGAGGATGACACAAGAACTGCGAGAACTGAACCGGACCCTAAGACTAAGGCACAAATGCAAAAGCTGAAAGGATCAACGAGCCAGGATCGTCCCGCGGAGGGTGATATCGAAGGCGCTGCCGGCAATGAAGAGCCATCCCTAAGTACAGAAGACCCAGCAGATGATCATCCAAAGCAAAATATCCCCACCGTCACCGCAACAGCCGACGAAGGTTCACCCAAGAGCCCAGCTCGTCCAGCCCGCCCACCTTTCAACCGATCGCCATCCAGCCAACGATTCAGCTCAGCACCTATCCCAGAAGCCAAAGTCAACACCGAAGAGGGTGCAGGCCCATCCATCATGTTCGCAGTCAGCTCATCTCCACCTCGATCCTCAAATAGATTTGAATCAGCATATCGACGTCCGTCGTTATCAATCTCTGGAAACAGACAGTCTGCAACTGGGTATCCCGAGCGAGCGTCTTTGCCACTATCGTTTAACGATCTTCCGAGTCGAGCACAGCATCTCATCCTCAACGAATTGATGACTAGACAGAGCGAACACACCGCAGTTATTCTCACGACACTACCGTCTCCTTTTGAATCAACATCCCAGAGCGAAGAGGCTAGTGAGACGTATTTGAACGATCTAGAGGTGCTATGGCAGGGACTTCCGCCTTGTCTGCTGGTTCATAGCAATAGTATGACCGTGACGATGAATTTGTAATGATTAATGACTATATATAACAGACATCTGGCTAGCGACATACATAGGAGTTTCGGTAGTTGCAATGAGAATCTCTTACATACAAAACTACACCAATCAAACTTGGCCCAATTTGGCTGATTGAATTCTGCCTCAGGCATCAATGCTAAGCTCCAGGCACCAACATCCACTCCACCCATTGTCGTCTCAGGGACAACTTACTCGTTCTCCAAACACCACACTCCAACCTGCCACAGGCAGCCCACCACCAAAATGACCTCGACAACCCGAAAATCCTCCAACCCAATGGCCCCGCCATTCATGGTCTCCGCGCCAGGGAAGGTCATCGTCTTCGGCGAACACGCCGTCGTGCACGGCAAAGCCGCCATGGCAGCAGCGATCTCGCTACGCTCCTACCTACACGTAACAACGCTCTCGAAATCCCACCGCACAGTAACCCTCAACTTCCGCGACACAGGCCTAGACCATACGTGGAACGTGGACGAACTGCCCTGGGAGATCTTCCGACAACCGAGCAAGAAGAAGTTCTACTACGACCTCGTTACGTCGCTCGATCCCGAGCTTCTGGAAGCGATTACGCCGCACGTCGAACCCGTCTCTAAGAACGCTCCCGAGGGACTAAGGAAAGTCCATGTTAAAGCCGCGACCGCGTTCCTCTACCTCTTTCTTTCCCTAGCCTCGCCCCAAACCCCCGCTGCCATCTACACTCTCCGCTCGACGATCCCCATTGGCGCCGGTTTGGGCTCCAGCGCGAGTATCTCCGTTTGTCTTTCCGCTGCGCTGCTCCTCCAGATCCGTACCTTGGCAGGTCCTCACCCGGACCAACCGCCCGACGAAGCAGAGACGCAGATCGAACGGATAAACCGGTGGGCGTTCGTCGGAGAGCTCTGCATACACGGGAACCCGAGCGGAGTGGATAATACCGTTTCATCAGGCGGGAAGGCCGTGATATTTAAGAGAGGGGATTACTCCAAGCCGCCAGTCGTTACGCCCCTGCCTAATTTCCCCGAATTGCCGTTGCTACTGGCGGACACGAAGCAGGCGCGGTCGACAGCGACGGAGGTAGCGAAAGTGGGTGCGCTGAGGCAGGAGTGGCCGGTTGTTACAGAGGCGGTTCTGGATGCGATTGATAAGGTTACGGGATCTGCGCATGAGCTTGTTAAATCCCGGGCTGAAGACGGAAACGATAATTCGACTACCCCGGACGAGGTAATAGAGAAGCTCGGAAACCTGGTCCGTATAAACCACGGCCTTCTCGTCTCCCTTGGAGTATCCCATCCCCGTCTTGAGAGAATAAGAGAACTGGTCGACTTCGCTTCAATAGGGTGGACGAAGCTGACTGGCGCGGGAGGAGGAGGTTGCGCAATGACTCTCCTTCGACCAGACGTTGACACGGCATCTATCCACAAACTCGAGAACTCCCTTGCAGAGGAGGGATTCGCCAAATACGAAACTACACTTGGAGGCGATGGAATTGGAGTGTTATGGCCTGCGGTGTTACGGAACGGGACGGACGAAGAGGGAGGCGAGGAGATTGATTTGGAGAAGTTTGTCGAGGCAGAAGGGCCGGAGGGAATTGAGAGGTTGGCT
>MVGC01000471.1:0-17976 GCA_003589665.1 Aspergillus sclerotialis | reverse complement strand
GGGTGGGAAAGACGATAACTCGAAAGGGCTTGAGGGTGTTGTGACGAAGGTTACAGAGAAGGGGGTTTGGGTCGCGTTTGGGCAGAGGGGTGGTTCTCGGTCCAAGGAAGAAGATGAAGGCATTGAGGAGTTATGGGGGAAGAAGCTTTGGTTGTATGTCTTGCCTCACCTTTGTGTCTTATCTCTTGGCGTATCTATTTTCAATTTCAGCGTTGACTTTGCAGAATCAAACTTGCAAACGACGTCACCTTTAGACGGTAAGTAAGCAGGTGCATATCCGAAACATGGCCAAGCAGCAAAGGAAATAACAGTGCACATGCAGCATGAACCAAACGATGGAGAAGCTAAGCAAAATGCCGGAATCCGAGTACACGCATTTCATGCGGGTTGCGTTTGGACATACTTCTCCTTTATCGGTCGATGTTGACAGCTCACCGGAGGTCGAGTTTACAGACCCGACTTTGAATGACTCGCAGAAAGAAGCTATTTGCTTTGCGCTTGCTTCGAATGATATCATTCTTATTCATGGACCTCCCGGGACGGGAAAAACTCATACTCTGATCGAGCTGATTATTCAGATGGTACGGAGGAGACTACGCGTCCTAGTTTGCGGCCCGTCTAATGTCTCAGTTGATAATATCGTTGAGAGGCTTGCGCCGAATAAGGTCCCGGTTGTTCGCATTGGTCATCCGGCTCGTTTGCTCCCATCTGTCTTGGAGCATTCGCTGGAAGTTCTAACCCATACTTCGGAAGCGGCGGGTATTGTGAAGGATGTTCGGGCGGAGATTGACCAAAAACAGGCGAGCATCCGTAAAACTCGGACTGGGAGGGAGCGGAGAGCGATATACGATGATCTCAAGGATTTACGGAAGGAGTATCGAGAAAGGGAGTCCAAGTGTGTGGATAATTTGGTTCGAGAAAGTAGCGTTGTTCTTGCGACGCTGCACGGTGCTGGCGGGCATCAATTAAAGAATCAGCGGTTTGATGTCGTTATCATTGATGAGGCGAGTCAGGCGTTGGAAGCTCAGTGTTGGATTCCTTTGTTATCGGCTAGAAAAGTGGTTCTTGCGGGTGATCATCTGCAGCTCCCCCCGACTGTCAAGTCATCGGTGCATAAGTCGAAGGATGCGCGGACAAAGGGATCGAAAGACGGGTCAGATAAGGAAACAATGAAAGGAGTCTCACTCGAGAGGACCTTGTTTGACCGGCTGTTGGCGCTTCATGGGCCTGGAATTAAGAAAATGCTCACTACGCAGTATCGGATGCATGAAAAGATCATGCAATTTCCATCCGATGAACTTTACGAGTCTAAACTAATGGCAGGCGAATCGGTGAAAGCCCGTCTACTTCAAGATCTACCGTACGAAGTACAACAGACTGATGATACCAAAGAACCGTTAGTATTCTGGGACACGCAAGGAGGAGATTTCCCCGAGAAGACAGAAGATAGTGAAATCGGCAAAAAAGAGGCGCTACTAGGCGAGAGTAAAAGTAACGGCATGGAAGCTCTGGTCGTAGCAAGGCACGTCGGGAATCTGATTGAATCCGGACTCAAACCCGAAGATATTGCAGTCATCACCCCGTACAATGGCCAGCTCGCTCTGTTGTCTCAAATGCTGCGGGAAAAGTACCCTGGAATTGAGCTGGGCAGTGTGGACGGGTTCCAGGGTCGAGAGAAGGAAGCCGTGGTGGTTAGTCTGGTCCGAAGTAATGCGGAACACGAAGTAGGGTTCCTGGCGGAGAAGCGCCGGTTGAATGGTATGTTCCTTGAATTTTGTGTCTGCATGTCTGACAGCAGTAGTGGCCATGACCCGTCCCAAACGGCATCTCTGCGTGTGTGGGGATTCTGAAACGATTAGCAGGTGGGTTTAATTTATTGGCTTCATGAGGGCAATTGGTAACAATTCAACAGGGGCAGCGGATTTCTTAAGCGATGGATGGAATATCTCGAAGAGCACGCCGACCTACGATATCCAGATGCCAGTGAATTGTTAGAATAGAGTAGACAAAAGAAGTTCCAAAGTTCTAGTGTCGATATCGAAACAGGGATCCGCGCAGCCAACTCATCGCTCCACCCGACCTTTACTCTTTAGGGTTTAAGTCGACTTCGTGTTTTCTCCTCGTGCTTTGTTCTCCCTGTCAACTTCATCTTGCATGGTTCTAGCGTCTCTTCCCCTCTTCTACCTGGTTTCTACCTGCAGCTTATCCGGCCCAGATTGTTGCCTGTCATACATACATCTTCAATCTGGCTGCATGCTGCGTCCTCTCTTTTATTCTTTGTTTCAGCTTCTTCTCATCTTCTGTTGTCCCTTATTTCTTGTTTCTTTCAAAATGCCCAGCATGATCCTTGCCTAACCTCGTCGACTTCCTTTCTCTCCTCCAGCTGGCCTGCTTGAGGTAAACATATCAGTTAGTCAGTCTTTGTTTCTTCTATCATTCCCTAACTTGTCTAACATCAACACAGCCTCGGTCCTACTGCCTCTCAAGTAACACAGGATCTGAACTGTATTCCGTCCGATCTGTACGCCCGGCTGAGGAGCTTATATTTGTACCTTTTACACGCTCGTTACTTCTGACTTTTGATTACTGCTATGTGAATCGATTGCCTATCATGGTTAACATGGCTGTCGACTGTATGATGCCTCGTCCAAGCTATAGCACAGGCGACTCCGTACAAACTACGAGAGATGATATTCCCACGTCCGATCCGGTTCAGGCAGAAGAACAAACACATGATACCGATACTGCTCTACCGCAGTTGCCCTCCCGTCGTCCAGCTAGTCCTTATACTCCTCTGCGAATTTCCGAATCGTCGACAAGAGCGGGTAATCTGCGGCAGCGTGCGCCGTACTCCTTCCAAACCCAAGATCCAAGGAACCCCGCCCATCGTCGGACTGGGAGTACGCTGAAAACCGTCATGCGGAGGATCTTCACACGCAAAAGGAGGAGTCAGTCTGAAGAATCAGACGATAATGTAAATATTTCTCAAGCTCCCTCCTATACGGGGGATGGGTCTTTACTTGGGCTCCAGAACTCTGTGGGATCAAAGCCGAGTCGTCCCCCGCTTCAAAAGGACACTTTTCGTCCTACGACGCTGCAAGCTGTTCCGGATGGTTTGGAAGCGATTCCTCGTCGAAGACGGAGAGCAACTCTTCCAAGTCTGGTGTTTTCCGACGGAGAACCCCGCGAGGCAATTGAAGCGGTTGTCCATTCGGGAAAAAGCATGCGTGATAGACAGACATACGATCCAAGCGTTAGCCACAGCCAGGAGGATCTTAGGACATCCAGTGCTGTCAGAGTCAACAGACGCTCTCGGAGCACCAATGCCCTCCGCGCGCTGTCGAATGACCACCGCATGTCTCCTATCCAGTGGAAACAATCTAGTGCAGAAATCAACGGGACAGTGTCTGACAGTGAAGTGTCTCGCCGTCCACTAACAGCTTCAACTGTTGAAAGCGCTTCAAAGGCCTCAACTGCACCATCTGTCGTCGAAGAGCAAGAAAGCATAGCGCCGAACATTGGGCACCTGGTTAATTCGATACACCATGACGAAAACGCCAGCCTAGAGCAACGACTAACCACTCTCGAGGTAAAATTGATTGATCTTGAGTTTGCAATAGCCAGAATGCAAACCCGCGGTGGATCAACAACGCCAGGAGACAAGCCACGGTCAAAGAAATCCCCCACTTCAGACATTGGTCAACACAGGCACGTTCGCAAGCGCTCATCCAGCTACTTCCCGCCTGTCGAATCTTTCAACGGCTACCATACTGCTGAGGAAGACCGTCCCCTGAGTATGACAACCATCCGACCCAGCACCCTTCACCGCTCTCGTACACTGCAAGTGCCCTCGTCTACCTCACTGGCCGACTACAACGGGATCTCAATTGAGCAATACAGCGCGCTCGTCATGCTCCTTCGAAGAGAACAGTCTGCTAGGCGGAACCTTGAATCCCAAGTTTCCAGTCTCCGGGATGATATTCAGCAACTACAACGCGTGGCCCGTGATTCTATGGCTATTGGCACGATGTATCCAATTCAAAGTGAGCAGGACGTCCTCCGGTTTCGAAGTCGCGATCGGTCGACTTCTACCTCACCGAGTGCAAATAAAATCGGCTCGCCTTATGATAGCGACTCTGATTGGGATCGTTCGGACGTTTCTTATGCTAGAGAGCATTTTTTGGATCGGTCTAAGCCGAAGATCGAGCTTGCTTCGATGATTTAGGCATTTCTGAATTTCGGTAGAGCCGGTCTCTGCTGATTCGCTGGTCTGGTCTGTCTATTGGGCTTCACATACGTGGAACTCCTTCGTTACGCTTCACCCGATCTTATCTTCATTCGCTTCTCCTAACACTCCGGTTTCTCTTTTCTTTTCTTCTCTTCTCTTCTCAGCCATGATCCACTCTCCTCCGTCTTCCTAACGCCATGCATGTCCTTTATTTACCATAGATCTCCCTTTCCCCGCTCTTCCCTTCCTCCTCTCCATACTCTCTACTTCATGAATGACCGGGAATGAACACATGAATACCATTTTGATTTCGTTTCGTTTGGTTCGACGCAGGATATACCTACATTCTTCCATTCTATATTCTTACATTCTTACATTTATACATGGCATGGGATTGATTGCATTGGATTCTTCTGTTGGCGCTGGGTGCTAGAATTTCCTCTTCCATCTTTCTACCTTTCTATTTTGTTTCTCTTTCTTGGTGCCGGAGCATCGCATTGGTTTGGTTGATTGTATATCTTTATTATTTATCTTCTTCTGTCTACTATCTTGTCTAGCAGTCAGTGAGTGAGTGAATGAATGAATTAGATGTGTTATTTCGGTGGTATCTATAGCTACAGAAACCTGTTTAGAACTGGCTGGCTATGATGGTTGTTAGGAGACAGAGCATTGCAAATGATACGTTGTGGTATGTGCACATTACAAAAGAATTTTATGGTAATAGTCTTAATGACAGTATCTTTTATACGTAGACAGAATTTATTATCCCTTCTCCAACCAGTCCTGTCCTGGTTCTGACGATATATATCCACATCCACTACCCTACCCTACATCAACAAAAGCAACATAATGAATTAAATTAAATTATAAGTTATACAAAAGCCCTCTATGTACAACCCTCCCTCCAAAAAAGTAATACGGTATCATGACCAGTCCTCTTCTACAGAGAAAACCCAGAAAATATAAATCCTCCCAACAGAATACCTAACTAATCAACCTTCTTCTCAATCCCCAACTCCTCAGGCGTGAATTCAATTCGTTTCCCATACAAAAAGCTCGCCCTACCAATCAACGACCCAACGGCAAAGCCAATATACGCCCCAGTAAGTATGGTGATTGGGTATGCTTGCCATGGGCGGTCCCTACATTCATCCCAGTTAGCCTATCCACTCATACCAACTACTACACAACTCATCCCATCCAGTGGAAAGGGGCGAAACATACCAGTCCAAAGGAATGGGCACAGCCCCAAACCAAGCACCGACACAAGTTCCCAAGGCACCGCCCCAAACACCATCCGACGGACGGGCAATACCCCAGACTTCTTTCCAAACTGCGCCGTCGACGCCGTGAACGTAGATTAAGGCCGTCGTGGAAAGAACGGCCATATGAGCCGCGCAGAGGACGGTCTCGAAGTTATGGGTTGTTAACGGGGCGCCGAAGAGGACGAGGAGGATTGAGAGGACGGGGGTAGCGAGGAGGAAGATCAGGGTGAGCGAAAGGAGAGCCGGCTGTAGTAATTCGTTAACTTTGTATTCTGTATGTCAGGAGAAAACAGAGAGAGAAGGAGCATACAATCAACTTAACAGAAAACCCCCCAGCTTCACCCTTCTGCTGTCGTCGTCTGTATCCCGCTTTCCCAGCTCGAACAACAGGGTTTGTCTTTCTCTTTTCCTCGCCTGCACTATCTCCACTCCCGCCTGTTTCTCCGACTGCCTTATGACTATGGCCATGCCCATGAGCATATCCCGACCCCGCAGGCGGAAGACAAGTCATTACATATCCGACCTGTAGCAAAGCCAGAAACGGGAGGTCATTGAGCAACTCCGTCACCGGATCAGCTACCAATTTGTCGAATCTAAGCCCCAGAAGCCCCAGGAGGAGAAACGGATGGGCGAAGGAGTATATTCGCGCAGCTTGAGAAGGGAGAAAGGGAACCGGTGGTGACGATGGTTTCGGAGTTGGAGGGTTCTGAGTTGTTGTCGACAGGGATGGGGAGGGGGGAGTTGAGGACATTTTTTGAATGCTGGTTAGGCGCGAGGCGCCTGTATGTTATGAGAGTGAGAATAGGAGTTGGAGAAGTGGATGAATGTTGTATTGATGGATGGAATTATTTGTTAAGAGTCGGTTAGTTCGGCCCGACTGCGGCCTGAACTTTTAGGTGTCTTTATGCCTTGTTCCTAAGGCTGCAAATTTAGGGCTATCACTATAAACAGGAGACGAAATAAAAAAGGTCACAGCATCAGGCAACTGAACATTCAAGAGACCATCTACAACCAGTTTGTTAGTCATGTTATATATTGGGGTGTTTGGTATTAAGTTATAAGTATTAACTAGGTGGGATACTTCAACATCGTCACTTTCTTTCCCTGGAAGCATTTGATATTGTTGACGGGATAGGATAGGCCCTTTTATTTCTTTATTTTATCTGTTGTCTCCGCTTGTCTTTAATAAGAACATGAGCTTGGTAGGTCTGGACAGACTTTTGAGCTGAAAGAGTGATTGAGCAAGCATATATATACCGAGTATCTACTTGCAGAGAGGATATTATAGAACCAGTAAGCTCTATTGAGCTCAGATAGGATGAAGTAGCAATAACTCTATGAATGACAGTTTCCAGTTGTATGTGACTAACATTTAGGCATCCTAACCCATAAAATTGAAACACCCAGGGTTCATTGGGGGAGAAAGAGAAATGGTCGCAAAGGACGCCGTAGTAAGGTTCCCAGGGCCGACTGATATATTCCTAGAGTTACTTGGAGATTTGCTATCCTAGACTAGCTATTCACTTATCAAGCAGTTGACTGGCGACGATCGAGTCATAGAAAAGAACTTGCTGTCACTAATGTTATTTCAACATAGTCAGGGCACGGCACCTCGTCTACTAGTACAATGCAATCCAACATAGAAATCTTGGAACTAAGATAATCAATCAGGATTGACCTAGATATTACCCCAATCCTCGAACCATTCCTCGCGAGGGGGTATGAATCCCACCTTTTTATATATAGGGATCGATGGTTTGGTTAAGTCAAGGACACGGAGTTACCCCGAATGAGGGGAAAGCTGAGCGTCGTCTATTAGGTGGTGGGGTCCAGACTCAAGGCAGTTTCCTCACATATCTACAGCATCCAGAACATTTCACTAGGGCCATGTCTCTCTGTGTGGGACTCGCAATCCACATCAAGGTCCGATTCTGTGGATCAGGAACTGTACAGTACACGCATAAGCGTCTAAACCTTCTTTCTGCCAATCAAACCCATGCGACGCAAACGCTGGTAATGTCAATCAATGCGCGGGAAGGTGGATCATGAACTGTAGAGTTTCTCCTTCCGTGGCTTCTCATATTTGCGATCATGGGTGTGGTTCTTAGATGGAAAGGTTAGGCGACAGCAAAAGACAAGATTGTCATCAGCGCTCTTCTCCACAAGGAATTTCTAACTGTACAGTGTTGTGGAGGCTACCTGCTCAGAGACCCATGGACTGCCACGCACTCGAGAATTTTACATCGGCGATCGTCCCGAGCACCACAAGCACAATGACTATAATAACCTTTGACAAGACCGTCCTGTCTAGGTACTTTATCATTCCTGAAAACTATACCTTCGACCCCTGAAAACGACCCAATCGATTATAACACCAGGATGGGAAGTGAAAAGCAGGCTGTGACCTGGCTGGATAGTCTCCAGGACCAGCGTATGTTGGCCCATTGATCTAACAGAATCATCTTAAATAGCTGAATCTGATCATTATAGTCAAAATTGACATTGATTGTATGGACCCCGCGGAAGCCAAAAGATGGCTGCCTTTCCAACCCGAAGACCAGACAAGTAATCAACACATTGTCTATGAGCAAATGATTTCCCCGGTCAACCAGCAACTCTTTCTTGATACAGCAAGAGAATACAAAGAACAAGGATGGGAGGCTATTCTTACTCGAATGGTGAGTTCGGCTGTCACTTAGCATGATACAACATTAGCTAACTTGATAATATCTCAAAACCAGAGCGCCTTGTTATGCGCAAAGAACATCGAGAACATAAATGGCCGGGTTTTATTACAATCTTCAGCTTTCGGAGCCTATGATACCGAAAAGGTTGTTGCCCATGCCCGTGCCTATGCTCGGGAGTTCGAAAGCGTGGGCATTTCCAAGGACCGATTCTGCATCAAAATTCCCTGCACTGGTCCTGCACTTAACGCCTCTCCAATTCTTCTCAAAGAAGGTATCCGTACACTAGGAACCTCCCTCTTTTCACTGCCACAGGCTATTGCGGCGAGTCAAGCCAGTGTCTCTCTATCAGCCCTTACATCAACTGTATGTACAACGTCAAACATCTTTGAGGAATTCCATTTAATATCGAAAACAGTCCCTTGGTTCCACACGGACCGCAAACAGTGGCCGGATGTTGAAGACCCTGCCCTGGAGCACCCCATGTCACCCAGGATCATGCAAATTCAAGAAACATATGCCCGCCTTTATAAGGAGACTGGAAAGGTTCAGCCTATGCTAAAGCCTGCAAGGTATGAATTGTCCGATTGATAATTGCTCGCAATCAACTACAGGGACTAGGCTGAATAATGAATTCTAGTTTCATCTCTGCTAGAGAGGCTATGGCAATGGGCGAACTTGGCTGCCACCACGCAACTGTTCCAGGAGACGTCATCAATCAACTGTCGCTCCTGAATTTGGAGTCTAATCCACCACCAGGACATGATGCACCTAAGAAGACCGGCGTTCCATCCCCGCGTGTTATTCACCTAGCCAAGACTGATCCTCTTGCGGGCCCTGGCTGGGATGGAAAGCTTGCATTTACTGACGTGGACTACCTTGCCAACAACGGCGCAGCTTTAGACCAAGCAATCAACGACGACCCTATCACAAAGAGGGGTCTTCATGAGGCACTGGAGGGATTCAAAACAAACGAGTTGCAGAGCAAGAACGCAATCGAGGAGGTTTTGAAACAAATCTAATTGACAACCTGTCGATTCCACTCTTTCCTTGTTAGTATTATAGAAAATATGATGACATGCTCAAACCCACAAATGAATGAAGACTTTGGTGCCTGAAATATTGATTTGATCCTCTCAATGCATGTAGTGGTCAGAAGCACCTAGCATAAATTTACCAATTTGGGTTCTATTATGTAGACACTACTTAATTTTTGCACATTTCAGTCAACTCATAATGTGTGTTTGGATTATAATACAGTTTAAAATGCGGCCCTACTAAGTCAGCCAAGTCAGGGTGTAGTAGGTAGAAGGCGCATGTCATTCCCACTAAGAGAAGATTGTTTTCATCCGGCTCCCACTTTCAGAAAGTTAACCATTCCCATTGTTTCAGAGCTTCATGAATATCCCAGGAAAGATATTGCAGGTCATAAAATTTGGGCGGAAAGTACTGCTTCGGGAGCCATATCTCTTCGTCATTAGGAGCGCTTGATGGTTGGGCAGATATCGAGTCAAGAGCGCGAAACGGATTAGAAACTCTTTTGAAGACATATTCCTATTTGTTTTCGACCAGATCGTATCCCCGCCTGCGCAGTTTGTGGGATTCACAAAGGAACACCGGTCCCGGATGTACAGGTCGAGTCTAACAAAGCCCAACGCCCAGTCCTCCGATAAAGAAACCCTAAATGGTACCGTGGATCGAGTCCTTTGTTCCACCAGCGCTGCCAATTTTAACCATAACACTGACAAAGTACGTCGACCGATGGCTCAAAGCGACTGCAGGAAGCGAGATGGTGTGTGGCTATGAGGTCGACGAAAGGCTTACTTTTGTTGCCCTAAATATAAATCCTAGGAAGATTCTTTGTCCTCTCGAGGATTTGCAACAAGTTAGCTAGTTCAACCAGACGACGTGAGATTACAGTTAAAGGCAATGAGAGGCGCAGGCGTGGCCTCTTTGCCTCCAGTAACGACTCTAAGAATAGTACAAAGACAAGACTCGTTTGATTCGATAATAAAGGCTCGAGAACGATGCCCCGAAGCGAGCAGTTCAATCGGTACATCCACCAGGAACAAAACTATATAAATGGGCATTTCACCATTTCGAAGAGTCGATCAATTACACCTTGTTGACCACTGACTGACTGTTGATTCCAATCCCTCGTTGACCCCTAAGCGAAGCTAAGATGGATGTGAGCGAAGCTAAAAAGAATGTGAGCGAAGTTAAGAAGGATGTGAGCAAAGATGAGGACGATTGGAGCGAAAAAAGTTACTTTCCGCCGGGATGGAATATAGATGATTACGTTTATGCCCAAAACCAGTATGAACGCGACCTGGACGAACAAATTGCCAAAATTCTTGATGAAGCGGGTATTCCCAGTGTTCTTTTCGCCGAAGAACTGCTTGACATATATGGAGTACCGACTGTAACATATGTAAGTCTCCTTTTTCCTCGCACTCCCGTTGAATCATGGAAATTGACAGACGAGCTAACTTGTTCACTATTTGCAGGGCTCTACGTGGGTGATCGCGGACGACTTGATCGAAAAGGCATATGAAGCCCTTCGGGATGCGGAGATTCCACTCTGCGCTAAGGGCGTAGATTGCGATCAAGTGCGCCCAGATCGGTGGGCGCCCTATTCCGGTGTACAATTTCCATCCTGACGATGACTATGAACCGGATTGCCACACTGTAGATCTTCATAAGAAGTCGGCCATCTTCTGGAGAATGCCAGATCCCCAGTTGGAGCCACCAGCTCCCGATGATCCTAACTACATGCTTGTGACGGATACTCGGATACCAAAATGGTGGCTTGGTACAGGAGCAGGCCGTTTTAAGCCAGGGTCTCATCCGAAAAACATCCCTACACCCGCGCGATACGCCGAAGCGATGTTCTATCTTGTTTGTCGAGACATGAAAGGGCATGGTCACAGCGACTACTGGGAAACTCAACTAAATTATATGGTATCTATCCATGAAGATCCAAAGAATGACGTCTTCCGCATTAGTGATGTGGCACAGCCCGCACGTCGCTACCTGGAATTTTATGAAGAGGGGGGCGTTCCTTTCAAAGACAAGTGGCGGTATATGGAGCGTGTGCGAGCTGAGCTCATTGAACGCAATGAACTTCCTCCTCTGCCTGGATGTGGGAAGTCGGATCGGAAGTCATAGGACGAGAAGTGATGTTACTTTCCTTTGTTAGTTTCCTTCCTTTATGTTTTATCGAGCCGGTCCTCTAAAAACCATATTTCACTTCACATATGTTCAAAGAACAGAACAGGTCAAAGAGCAGGACGGGCTTTTGCAGGAAATAGTTGTTACCTTGCCTCCTTCATTCTTTATCGCAATTGATGGCTCTCATTTTTAGACGCTGTAGGGTAGAAACATTTGCAATGAAATGTAGCGCAACTCCACTGGCTTACTCCCAGACAGCTCGGTCTTTCTTTAACAGACTTCCTTTATTACCTCAGATGACTGCCTTTCTAGCGTTCTGGTATCTACTAGTATGGTCTCGCTTCAGTACTGGCTACAATCCACTGTATGCAATAGATAGAAAGACCGGCATTTTTATCTTAGTTGAAGCTTTATGGAACAGGACACGACGCAGTACAAGATGTTGTTTTGGGTGGTATTTCCCACAGGTTTGTACCTGCCTTACTGCGAATAAGAATGTCTTTGAGAAGACGGAGGTAGTATCGGAGGTAAGTGCGCCATGTGTCTCATAAATGGGGTCAACCACTGTCGCCAGCAAAGAATATGTATCTGCCTGAGTGCTATATAACACATTAACATTCGCCCGTTGGCACGATATTCTCTTCCAGTTCAATTACCTCTCTTGATGCGTCCTCCTCTGACTCTCTTTCCGTGAAAACTTCTCTGTTGGCACGCTCTCGTCTGGCTCTCTTTCAGTTCAATCGTCTCTCTTGATAGTTCCTCCTCTGGTAACTGACTGTCCATTTGACCCAGAATCCGAACCATGGCAGCGTCGCAGAAAAAGGAAACTGCGGCCAAAAAACGCCTACGACAACTTGAAAAGGCCGCGTCTAAATTCTTCCAGCTACTAAATGAGACGCCCGTCCTAAACAAGACAATTGAAGGATTCGGCGAGTCGGAAGTCGGTATTATAGGCGGTTCTGCTGTATGTCATTACCTGAAGAATCGTCGACGTACACAAGTATGATCTTTTACCCTCCAACAGATGACGTCGACATTCTTATCACCTTGGAAGATCCAAGGAGAATCCTGCAAATCCTTGCTCAAGTTCCCACTCTAGAGACTGTCTCTTTAATGCTGGTATTTTTCTTGTCAACACCACCAGCGGTTGGATCCAGGTGGACCTCATTCCAGGAGACGTGGTAAGGATCAAATAATCCTACTATTCTTCTAACGATTCCTCTAATTCAATCTTCCAGGTACCCTACATCCCAACAGGCCTAGTCCCGATTGAGAATCTCAGACCAAATGTGCTCCCGTACATCGGACAAGTTGACCTGATAGCATTTAAGGCATCCTGCTGCGGCCGCCGGGCGGATTGGAGGAATGAGGAAGACGCGAGGGATGCCTTTTCGCTCATCAAAACTATCGCCCCAGATGGTCGGATTATACAGTTGAAGCCCCATCAGGCTAAACCCATCCACAATCGCCTGGAAGCTCTCGCTTTCTTCAGTAAGGAGCCGGAAGATAGGTGGATGAATAGCTTCGAGATCGTGCTAGGTCTGGACTGGGCACTCAAGATCGAATTGTGAGAATGACTGGCCATGGTTGCTGGGATTTAATTTCAATTTGTTTTTGTTGCAAGATTTATTTCACGATTAGACTTAGTTTATAGAGGGTGGGCCAATCCAGGACTATAGAGACATTTCCAACATATTGAGTTACAAATTCTATCCACTGGGAACATAATAGGTCGAAAAATAAGTAGATAAATTCAACACAGACGTATACATAAATAATTCTTGCCCGTTAGCATCTTGGTAATAGGGGTTGGAGATACTATCGCACGTCAAAAGTTTCTTCTTTTTTCCCTCAACAGTAAAGATATATAGTTCCACTATACTACTAAATTTCTAAATAAATCAACAATACATAGTAATTTCTATTAGAAATTAATACAGAAGCAAATCCAATTGTTAAATTTTTTAAAATATAAAAAAAAATTAAACTAATACCGCGCGTACCACCCCTTAGTCTCAATAACTGTATTAATTCTAGTATCTATAGACCTGATCAACCCGTCAAAGTAATCCTGGCCTAGTTCATCCTATGCCTACTCAATTACCCTAGTAAAACGTTGTTTTAATTCCTCATTAATTGGCGCTTGATTAATTGTAGGGTCAATCCTATATATCTTCTTCTTGAGGTATAACCAGGCGTTTTCGATCGGGTTCAAATCGGGTGAGATCGTTATTTTCAAGCCACTACATAACCCGATGAGCTTTATGAATAGGGGCATTATCTTGTATAAAGGTCTGCTCCGCCGGATCAATAGTGAAAAACAACACGTCGTCTAAAAGTTGTAGATATAACTCTAAAGAGTAGCCTTGACGAGCGGCCTAGGGGTCCCTTTCTAACAGGCAAATCTCTGTAATCCTGTCTTACGGGAGCCGGAATGAGGTTTAGACCCTCCCTTGGAGACCTGCTCTGTGCAGAGCGCTTCTACAGCAAGTTTCTACTCGCGAACTTCATAAACGAGAGTATAAAACCGTCCGATGCTGTTCTCGGCCAGGTAACAGTTGGCCTAATGGGGAGAAGATACATCCTCTGATAACTTCTAATAAAAGAAGGGAGAAGACAGTTTCTTGTCGATGGCTTCCAAGGAGCATAAACGCCTACTATGACTCTGTCTGGGTAGGATATAAGAGTAGATGGTACCTGGTGGACGCTGAAACCAGACGAAGAAGACCCAGCTACATATACTCCCATGTCCTTTGCTGCTTATCCTCTCTACAGGACTCTGATAAGCAATGAATGAATGAATGAATGAATGAATGACATAGATTGACCCGTCTCCTATCTTACCAGAGATAATAGAGAACAAGATCCAGACTAGAATACCGTAAAACGAGTAAATTCTCACGAGCAATCAACCAATAAAATCAACCGATAATAACAAGTCTTAGCCCAGATTGAACCAGCCAGCCAGACGCCCGCCGTAAATTTTCCATCCAGTCCAGTCCTTCACCGTACCATACCATCCAAGCCAGATCAAACGGATTCAAAACCCATTAAATTGCCAGACACAAAGAAGCAAGAAAAAAGTAAGGTAGATAGAGGGTAAATAGATATACATACACTCGTGTACCCGTACAAGCGTGTAGAAATAGCGCGGTTCATCGTATCTTTCACCGAATCCGACCAATCAAGTAAATCAAATAAGACGCAGGTGCTGTATACCACCTTGCATAGTGCTGTGACAGATAACTGCCAATAGATAGTACAAAGACGGTTGATCTATATTATACTAGACTGACCCCTAGGATGGGATGGTGACTTCCTAGCCCAACGGCTAGTCTAGGTAATGTAGACAGCCATCAATGAAGCATGCCATAATGTGGATATGGCTCCAATATCGCTCAACGACAGAGACTCCAGGGCTCTTCTATTCGGTCTTGGGTTCATTGACCTGATTGTCAACAGGTTTGTCACTATGTTCAGACACAGTGGCCGGATTTTCGAGGTTCGCCGCTGCTTCATCAGCCTTGGGAGCACCCTGTGGGATATCTTTTGGGACATCATTTGGAGCGTCCGAAGTTTGCTCCGCCGACTGATCAGTCGATTGAGCACCATGCTCAGCCGAACGTGGACTCTCCCGAATTGTCGAAACACGCTTTTCAGGTGTCCTTGGTTCCTCCGGAATGGCAGGAGGGGGACCTGAATCCGTATTTGGAGATACTGGAGTCGACTGATCCTTGGTATCCTTGGGTATATCAATCGGAGCGGGTCTGCCGTTCATATTATCATTGGCAGGTGGTGACATAGTTCGACTGGCCATACTGTCCCTGCCTATAGGCGACATGGTTCGACTAGACCGGCCGGCTTCCATCTGGACAGGACTCTTGCTCTTTTCCCTGTCCGACTCCCAGCCTTCTCGGACCTGGGCTACTTTGGCTTTGAATTTGCCGAAGAGACTCTTTCGCTCATCGGACCCTTGCGTAGATTCCTTGCTGCCATTGTTGTTTACTTCCGCATCAAGGCTCAGGAGTTGACCAGATATATCTGGTTGTTGGAGATCAGACGGAGAGCTCCTGGTGGACTGATGCCAGCTTCCAATTGAGCTCGTACTTCGCTCAGCACCGACATTGGTCGCTATAAGTGGTGGTGACTCAAGACCCAAACCTAGTTGTTCACTGCTTCGCTTCGACGAACGTGGGAATCTCCAGCTCCGTCGATGATCCTTTCGCTCCGCCCTGGATACTTCGTTCGCCTGTTCCAATTCCGAGTGGTCGGTAAAAGAAGAGTGTGAGTTCATTGAGGGGGTTCGGGAAGTAGGTGGCCGTAAAGCATTGTCAGTCCCACCATTTTCCCCCATCTCTTTCTTTGTATCGCGAGATACCTGTGGAGTAGGTTCGTCGTCAGGATTTGACGTAATGTGAGGTTTGGGAGTAGCTCCTCCGGCTTCATTGGCAAGTGATGGCGCCTGGCTCGAGTGCGAAGCTGGATTTACACTACTATCGGTCACCCCTCCCTGTAGGGATAGAGACGAACTTTGGGCACTTTCACTGGTACTACCCGGGATTCGTCTTTTCTTCAGCCGATTCGGCTGTCGTACCTCCTTTTGTTCTGGGGTCTGGGGAGGTGATCTTGCGAAGAAACTGGTAATCCTTCGTTCCTTTGGTGGCGTCGTGACAGGTTCAGGCGATGGACTGGTGGGGAGATCTTCCATACGAGGTTTTTCGTTAGTCGGTGGGCGGCCAGCTCGCCTGGGAACTGGTCCATGGGTCGACGAATGAGCATATACAACACCAGTCCCCGGAGCGACCGGTAATTCTTGGGTCGGCGTTTGAATATTTTCCTCAAGCGGAGGCGGGGTGCGACTGGCGGATCGAGAATGACGAGCGGGAGGCGCAAGGCCTGCCGAATCAGGACCTCGTGCAAGTCTCGATGGAGGAATAGCTGGGGACATCTTGGACGGGAGGGTATTGCTTCGATGGACACCAACACCATTAAAGGATGGGGGTGTGCCCGGGCTCGCGTGATTCGAATTGCGAGAGTTCTTGGAAGACACCGAGACATTCCTCCGAAGTCCATCGTATTTTCGATAGCTTTCTCTCCCGTTACTTGCACTTGAAGCTGAGCGTCGAATGCTGGTGGAATAAACAGTCGGTCGCGGCGCCAGGCCTGCCTCGACCTCCTTCACAGTCTGCTCATCGGCAGCAGTGCCGTTCATTCCAAATAGAAAGTTGTCCTGATTCTCGATCAAAAAGATTAGCACATCCTGGCTGAGCTTGTACTCGTCCGGCGACATGTAATGCTGAGGATGTGAAAGCATTCCCGGTTGGAAGATGGCAGCCAGATTGGCCGATGGCATTCGATTCTGTTCAGACTTGGATGCAAAGACGGCAAGAAGATCGAGGATGTAGAGTAAGAGCTGCTTGTTCAAGGGAGGGAGTTCTCTGATCAGCTGCTGATAGGAAGCGACCGCCTTGGGATGGTCGAATGACTCGTCGACAGTCTCTCCGTTCGCTTGGGCCGTTTGGTATATTCGTAAAGGTTCGCGGAAGCGCTCGTAGAACTCGAGGGGAACAATAGGTTCAGGTAGCTGATTCAAGTAACGACGGAGGACATTTGCGGCATCATGTACGGTGTATCCATTCCAATCCAAGCCTTTTCCATAGCGTTCAGGAGAGTCGAAGATCTCTTGGAGATCCTTGATGCGTTTCGCCGAACCGTTGAGACGAAAGATCCCTTCGACGTCGGTCGCTGTTGACCCAAGTCAGATCGAAGACCCGATCGGAAGGAAATGGCAGACATACCCTTTTCTTTCAAAAACACCCCACATTTCGCGACGACAATGGGAACGTAACCGTAGATGAAGCTCTCACCATTGTCATTTGTCAGCGAGATAGCGACGTTGGCATATTTAATGCTGACATTGAGGGGTACACCGAAGATTCCCTGGGGTTTTTCTGGTCGGAGTCAGTGACCAGGCATAGAGAGACAGGGGGGTAGAGGACGGAATGCGCCGTGATCTCAGTACTTTGGCAGGACCGACGATCAGGCACGCTAGATCACAGATTACATCCGACGTCCACCGACAGGGAAATAATGACGGTAGAACTCCACCAACATACCTTTGGCATCATCCTTTCTTGCACCGCGTTTAAATTGTCTCCACCAAGAAGTCAGATCTCGTTTGGAAGGGGGAGACATAGGAATGGTGTCAGAACGGGCGGCAGACGGCGGAAGGGGGAGGGGGTCAGGAGGTTGCGATTTGCCGGTAACCATGATGGAAGCGGTGACAGACGGATTGTCGCAGGGAATGAAACACGCAAGAAGTC
Source organism: Aspergillus sclerotialis (assembly GCA_003589665.1). Lineage (NCBI taxonomy): Eukaryota > Fungi > Ascomycota > Eurotiomycetes > Eurotiales > Aspergillaceae > Aspergillus > Aspergillus sclerotialis. Next base: position 305 of record MVGC01000471.1, on the reverse strand, counting down.
AACACTCCGTCACAAACCTCGTATTAGTGCGAGGAATGCTGGGAGGCGGACCGTTTCGATGCACGAGGACAATCGTCAGAAAGGGACCCGGCGTGGTCCGGGGCGGGATGGTACAGTGGATGATACAAGAGTAGAAGAGAAGTCGCAGGACTCAAGACCAAAAAGATATCCGACAGCGACAAAGTCAGGGTGGATCGGGAAGGGAGGGCGTTGAGCAAGGAGTAAGGGAGGAAGTAGGTAGGAGAATGGAAGATGGAAGGAAGAAAGGGAGAAGAAAGTCGGAAAGACAAGAAAAAGGGCGGAGA